>JAZAYU010000121.1:1674399-1878200 GCA_038501625.1 Corbicula japonica | reverse complement strand
TCAAATAGCAAGTATCTGATTTGAGACAGGAAAACAGTGGCAGGTTAAGCATCTTGAGCACCTATAAGCATAAACTCATTTTTCTGGAATGGCTTACGAAAGAGATTCAAAATGTAGAAAATAAAAAATCTAGTCAGTGAAATGTTTTTTTCTGGAAATAGACAAGAGCTCAAGATCATTAAACTTAAACTGGGGTCCAGTCTCAAATCACAAGTATGTGATTTGGGACTGGAAAACAGTGGCAGGTCAAGGATCTTGAACACCTATCTGTAAAATTAAGAAAAGTTTTTGGATGTCACTCAGGTGTACAATATGGGAGATCAACCTTAACACTTATTAACAGCCTAATATAATACACTAATTATATACATATATGCAAGCAAAATACACTTAAGTAAATTAGAAACGCAACTTCTTTAAACACGAAATATTTCATGTTTAAAGCAGTTGCGTTTCTAACTGCTTTAAGTATAATTATATATAGTTAAATAAATTAGAAACAAAACTTCTTTAAACACGAAATATTTCATGTTTAAAGACGGTGCGTTTCTAACTGCTTTAAGTATATTATATAGTTAAAGAAATTAAAAACGCAACATCTTTAACACAAAATATTTCGTGTTTAAAAAAGTTGCATTTCTAACTGCTTCAAGTATATTATATATTGTTGAAGAAATCAGAAACGTAACTTCTTTAAACATGAACTATTTCATGTTTAAAGAAGATGCATTTCTAATTGCTTTAAGTATATTATATGTACACAACTTCTTTAAACACAAAATATATTTTGTGTTTAAACAAACTGCATTTCTAACTTCCAAAAGTATGTAAGTAGAAGAGAAGAAAGGAAAGAAGAAAGGAATTCAATCAATCCATCAATCACACAGAGGTCCTATAAAAAATTACTTAAGAGTCCAAAATATTGTAAGGTATTAAAATTTTACTTAAGAATCCAAAACTACCATAAGTCTCAAAATTTACTTAAGAATCCAACAATATTATAAAGAATCAAAATTTACTTAAGGATAAAAAAAACCAACATAAGTATAAAAATTGACCAAGAATCTAAATATTCACAAAGTATAAAAATTTACTTATGAATCCAAAAATCTCAAGAAGTATCAAAAATTACTAAAGAATACGCACTTCATACCTATATTTCCTGACATTTAGCCTAACTTTATCCTTTTTGTTATAAAATTGAAGTGCTTCTTCCTACCTAGTTAACAGTTAACAAAAACTGGATATTATAAACATTAATTCATTCAATCACACCAATTCTAATAACAATAACACACAGATGATATACCGGTACCTATCAAAATTTACTTAAGAATCTAAAATATAATAAAGTATCAAAATTTACTTAAGAATCCAAAAAATATAATAAAGTATCAAAACTTACTGAAGAATCCAAAAATATCATACAATATCAAAATTTACCTAGGAATCCAAAAATATCATAAAGTATCAAAATTTACTTAAGATTCCAAAGATTTTACTTAAGAATCTGCACTTCATACCTACATTTTCTGACAGTTGGCCTATCTTAATTGTATACTTTATGAAACTGAAGTGCTGCTTTCCTAGTTCACAAAAAATTGATATGTGACACTGGATATAAAAGTAATTTTACCCACTGCCCAACCCAGAAAAGTTATCAATCCAAACAATTCTCCAACCTTAAAGAAGGACCCTTACATGTAGATATCAAGTTACCTTAGTGAAGTAAAAGTTATACAAGTGTGGAAGTGAGTGTGGAAGTGAGTGTGTCTATTTTAAAGTTTTGTCCTGTCTGCTCTTCATGAGACATTGTGAGGTGGACCTTAGTGAAGTCTGTGGTGAGAGGAGTGAGAAGTGTGTCAATTTAAAAGTATTTGTCTCCGTGAAGAGCATAGAGGACATCTGGGACCTCTGTGGAGGTCCCATACTTGATACCTGCATATAAAAATCAATCTTTTCACCATTAAGAAGTTCTTCCATAGCTCCAAAAAGGGTTAAAGAGTATCACATATTTTTGAACTGTACCGATAAAATAATTTAATCTCAAATAATAGGAAACAAAAATGAAACAATTACCACTAAAATGTAAAGAAAAAGATGAAATGAAAAATCAATGTACCAATATCTATCTATCCATCTGTCCATCAATCAATCAATCAATTGATTGTTCAATCCACCAATCAATCAATCAATTGATCAATCGATCATACATACATACATACATACATACATACATACATACATACATACATACAAGAATCATTCCAACTATCAATCAATCAATCAATCAATCAATCGATTGTCAATCAATCAATCAATGAAACATACAAAAAAAAACAATCATTCCAACTCTAATGACAATAACACACAGAGGAGATATAACATTCAGGTTCTATAATACCTATCCAAGTGTTCCTGCAGAAGACACCAAGTGGAGAAAGACACAGACATGGGACATTAGAATGATGGTAAGTATCATCTCTATCGCTAACCAATACCCCGTCCTCACTAGATGCCTAGCCTTGGGTTGAGCGCAACTTAATATCAACACTACTAATAATTCAATACCACCTGTGCCGCCTAGCCTAGTGTTGAGCGCTGCCTATCCTTGATTTGAGTGCCACCTAGCCTTTGGTTGAGCGCAGCCTAGCCTTTGGTTGAGCGCCGCCTAGCCCTGGGTTGAGCCCCGCCTAGCCCTTGGTTGAGCTCTACCTTTATCCCTAGCCAATAACCCTTCCTCACTAGATGAATTTCACAACTCGGACTTGGTGAATAATTATAAATTGGACGATTTCCTGATTTATCTTACATCAGCAAGGTCTAGAGGAGAGGTTCAGTTCAAATCCCAACAAAGGCTTACGTCGCTTGTTCACCACTTGCCACAGACAATGCTAGACCTGCATCAGTTCAGACAAATGAAGTCACCGCCAAATTCAGTCATATACCAGAAATCATTGCTAGTTCATTGTACGTAAAGAAGGATGTAATGACCAAAGACAGAAGATTCATTACTGTCTATGCCACCTAGCCATCATTTGAATGCCGCCTAGCCTTGGGTTGAGAGCCGCCTAGCCCAGTGTTGAGCCCTGCTTAACCTTTGGTTGAGCCCTGCCTAGCCTAGCCTAGATACACCTTTATTGCATAAGCAAACAGCCTTGGTTTGAGCGCAACTCAATATCAACACTACTAATAATTCAATACTACCTATGCCCCCTAGCCTTTGGTTGAGCGCTGCATATCCTTGATTTGATTGCCACCTAGCCTTTGGTTGAGCGCCGCCTAGTCCTGGGTTGAGCCCCGCCTAGCCCTGGGTTGAGCTCTACCTTTATCCCTAGCCAATAACCCTTCCTCACTAGATGAATTTCACAACTCGGACTTGGTGAATAATTATAAATTGGACGATTTCCTGATTTATCTTACATCAGCAAGGTCTAGAGGAGAGGTTCAGTTCAAATCCCAACAAAGGCTTACGTCGCTTGTTCACCACTTGCCACAGACAATGCTAGACCTGCATCAGTTCAGACAAATGAAGTCACCGCCAAATTCAGTCATATACCAGAAATCATTGCTAGTTCATTGTACGTAAAGAAGGATGTAATGACCAAAGACAGAAGATTCATTACTGTCTATGCCACCTAGCCATCATTTGAATGCCGCCTAGCCTTGGGTTGAGAGCCGCCTAGCCTAGTGTTGAGCGCTGCCTAGCCTTTGGATGAGTGTTGCCTAGAAATGGGTTCAGCCCTGCCTATCCTTGCCTAACCAGTCAACTATGGATCAACTGATACTTAACTTGTTTGAGGAAATCAAATGTTCTATATCTATTAACAGCCACAAACCTTCCTAGCTTAGTGGCTGAAAATAAATATAGTAATGTGGCCTCCACCTCCCCTACAGCCACACCCTAACCACACATTTTTGTTATGTCTGTGCTATCCTCCACCTGGGTCATCTCTGTCATCATGACCACTGTCACTTACCCAAGGATTCCCAGGGATATATTGGAATGTCAGGAAAGGAATTAAGACCTCCCTGACATGCACCAGTCCTTCATTCTGGTTTGCGTAAGGGTGTGCACCGGGCATCTGCACTCCTGCCTGGGGTGCCACAGGAAGTGCAGGCACTCCTGCCTGGGGTGCCACAGGAAGTGCAAGCAAAGCCTGGTTGCTGGAACCATCGACACTATCTAGAGAGTCTCGGGGAGCCGCAGGTAGATACACCGACAAAAGACCCTGAAGAATCTCCTCGGGCAGAGACAAATGGCCAACAGAGAAATCCGAACCATCGGCAACCTCTGCTGCATAGGCAGCATCAGTTGCCAGTGGACTCGGATCAGGAAAAAGAGGATAGGTCTCAAGGACCTCATCATCAAAAGACCAGTCAGCAGACCTGTCAGCAGACCTATCAGCAGACCAGTCATCAGACCAGTCAGCAAACACGTCAGCAGACAAATCAACAGACCAGTCAGCAGACTGGGCACCTACCAGAGAAGGGATCTCCTCGTCCCACTCAAACTCTGCCTCGCAGTCAAAGTCAAAGGAAGGAGTAAGTACCTCAACCTCATCGAGATCTGAAAAAGATAAAAACAAAACCACCTTTAAATATTAAAGTAATCAACCTTTTACTCCATATACATGTATAAAGGTTTTATTGCATGTGCAACCTGTGTTCATCCAAATCAGCTGGCACTCCCAAGTATCTGATCTTGATCTACACTGCTCACCTTTTCATTGTTATTTCTGAACAAAAAGTGAACAGTTTACATCATGATCAGATTGCATGGATGTGCCCGCTGATCTGAACCTACATTTTACATGTGATAAATCCCATACAACAAGAATAAAGGGTTAAATACATGCAAGACCAAACAAGAGCTGTCACTTGAAATTGACATATGCCCCCGAAATGCAGCTTTGAAATAGAATTGGTATACATATGTATTAAAAAATATGCCTGTGGAAGTTAAATAGTAAAGAGTAAAGGCCCATAACCCTTGCAACATGAGGGTCCATAGGACCCTGGGTCGCTCACCTGTCAACAACAGCTCAATGGTTGTAAGAGTTGTGTGCAAGTTTGATAAAATCAAGTGAAAAAATAAAGCTGCTATCGTCGAGAAAAGGTCAAAATTGCTTACTTTGGCTCTTTCAAGGGCCATAACTCTGGAACCCATTATGGAATGTAGCTGGTTCAAAAAAGGAACCTAAGTCTTATAGTAACTCAAATATTGTACAAGTCTAATTAAATTCAAACAAGGCAGTCAGAATGACAATATAGATGTGAATCTGGGAAGGTTATGGATGGTTAAGAGCAAATTAAACAGGCAACGGGCAGGCAGGTGGAAGCCAATTCAAGTGGAAGGGTATGTCTTGTTCAGATAAGTTTCAGAGTATTGGCCTGCTCTAACACCAGAGGCGGCCTTGACCTTGAGCCAGCCAGGTTGGAACATGGGTTCTGCACATCAGGTTCATGAACTGAACATTTCACTTAAGTTTCATGATATTAATTCCAGGGGTTCAGAAGATATGAACTGGACACGAAACGCATGGTTCAAATCTTCAAACACCACTGTTGACCTTGACATTGAGGCAGATAGTTGGAACATGGGTTCTGCATGTCGTCTTCATGGGGAGAATGTTTGACTAAAGTTTCATGAAATTCCTTCTAAGGGTTGAAAAGTTATGGACCAGACAGGATATATGATCAACACTACAGGCGGCCTTGGCCTTGAGCCAGCCAGGTTGGAACATAGGTTCAGCACATCATGTTCATGAACTGAACATTTCACTTAAGTTACATGATATTCATTCCAGGGGCTCAGAGACCACCAATTAACTTGCTAACTTGTGTACATGTACACACGCTTTATACAGCCGAGACCTCTCTTAAATTTAGTCTTAACATTTTGAGAATGTGCTACAAATGTGTTAATGTTGTTGTTGTTTTACATAAAAACAGTGAATAAAATATTCAGAAAAGCCTGATTTTCAAAGTGCTATAAAGTATGAAAGTTTATTTGGTCAGTATCCATAGAAAATGACAAAATTTACACTATAAAATCTTCCAGAGCAAAGTTCTTAATATTGCATAACACAGATCTAACCAGCAAAGTTCACTAGGTCATTGACCAGCATCATAACAACATACAAGTTTTAGCTTTCCAAAAAGCTAGTCGGTCATTAGCACAACCTTTTAAGAAGACGGCACAAAAGTTTAAACTTTAAGCCACTTGAAATTAAAGCGCTTTATATTTATTGGATGTCATACAAAATGTAGGTTTATTTATAGTTATTCCTTCTTTCGAAGGAGATGTATTTAAGCAGGTGATAAAACTAACCCTGTTTGCAAACAAAATAATTCACCTGAAGGTAAACCGAAATTGAAAAGTTTATCAAACACTATCTTGTGTCACAAAGTGTTAGAAAGTAACGATAATCAAGCTGTAAATATATACCAAAAGCTTCAGAATATGTTTAAAAAACAAAGTTTTTCACTGTCACAGAGTGGGAGAGAAAAATGTTCACACAGTCTGGCCGGGACTCACTGGTATAAAATTGCTCTTTCTGATCTAGAACAGTTTCGTTAGAATGTTGGTATTTACTTAGAATGTCTTATGACTTCCAATAACAACCAAACGCGTTAATTTCAAATTTGCCTAAAGTATGCACTTCAGCGCCGTCTTTGTTAAAAGAGTTATGCTAATGACCGACTAGCTTTTTGGAAAGCATAATTTTGTTTTGTCTATTATTGACAGTTTCATGACTCGATTTGAAACTTCCGCAAAAATATGTGTTTTCGCATGTTCCAAAGATTATTTTGTAGCTTCAAAACCAAATTAAAACTTTGGAAAGCTAAAACTTGTATTGTCTATTATTGTCAGTTTCATGACCAGATTAAAGATTCCTGCAAAAATGTGTGTTCTGATGTTCGAATGATATTTTTTACATTCAAAACATTATAAAACTGTAATAACCAGTTGAGTGGCAAAATGCAAGATTACAGTTTAGCAAACTTATCAAAGTAATGACGAATGTAATCCATATCGAGCTAGCTTAAACATGAGAACCGTTCCCCGTGATACCCCTGTTTCCGAGTTTCACAAAATGCTGCAGAAGTTCGTAGATAAGAAAATAACGCAAAATAATTAGCTAATCTCTGTTCAGTGCTCTCTACACATTGTAGATGCTAATAGAGTTATAAGCTGTACATCTTTTGTTTATCATACACAGTAAACATTTACTAGACAAAATCCATGTATATGTTAATTGTTCTTCGTCGGAAATATCTTTATGAGTTATAAGCCTAGCTGATCAGAAGCTGGAGAGAGGATTTAAGAATAGGTACAGACTCCATATATGACGTCGTTTAACATCCAATAAGAGGCCTCTAGGTTATCATAGATAACGACTGAGTAAGAGTCTATCCATAAATAACAACTTAGTAAGAGTCTACTTTTCTAAACTATCCGTTCCGTCTGGTCCGTGAACTTTGCTTTACATCGCTGTTAACCGGTGTTCAGGTAGAAAGCTCAAGTTTGGTCCATTATAATATGTCGGTCATCAGGATGACCGACAATTAAGACTGAATCTAAATATAGCTGAAGACAGGTAGAAATATTGGAATTATGATGGTTGAAATTTTCACTCTGCTACTAAAATTTATGTTTCAAATTTTATCACTGAACAACCAGTGAATGAATTGTTCAGAAAAGATTGAATTTTAAGATGGTATCAAGTTTGTGTCAAAATCTGGTCGATAACTGTAAAAAATCAAAGGTTAAAAAACAGAATTAAAAATAAATGTAACCTCTATTGCGTTAACAAAATTTACCTCAGGGTAAGGGTTAGGGTTAGGTAAAAAGGCCCATAACTCCGCCAAAAATGATCCGATCAGAAATTCCTTTGGATATGCACAACTAAGCTTGGTGACAAACACTCCTGTGAAGTTTCAATGAAATCCCTCAAGCGGTTTTGAAAACGGTTAGGGTTAGGGTTACGTAAAAAGGCCCATAACTCCGCCAAATAATCCGATCAGAAATTCCTTAGGATATGCACAACTAGGCTTGGTGACAAACACTCCTGTGAAGTTTCAATGAAATCCCTCAAGCGGTTTCGAAAACGGTTAGGGTTAGGGTTTGGTAAAAAGGCCCATAACTCCGCCAAAAATAATCCGATAAGAGATTCCTTAGGATATGCACAACTAGGCTTGGTGACAAACACTCCTGTGAAGTTTCAATGAAATCCCTCAAGCGGTTTCGAAAACGGTTAGGGTTAGGTTAAAAGGCCCATAACTCCGCCAAAAATAATCCGATCAGAAATTCCTTAGGATATGCACAACTAGGCTTGGTGACAAACACTCCTGTGAAGTTTCCATGAAATCTCTCAAGCGGTTTCAGAGAAGCGAGGACAAGATTTTGCTAAAAAGGGCCATAACTCAGCCAAAAATAAGCCGAGCAGAAATTCCTGAAGACATGCACAACTAGGCTTGGTGACCAACACTCCTGTGAAGTTTCAAAGTAACTTTTGATGCCAAACACTGGGCAATAATAACAAGTAGACCCTGCTTCCCCTTCAACAAACAACATCAAGAACATCAAATTAGGTCCTCAATGATGCATAAGCTGATGGTTACAATACATGTGAATGTGAATACATATTCCAAGTTTCGATTTGTTATGTCAAGTAGTTTTAAAGCCACAGCCCTAAACATAAGTATTAATATACTATTGAAAAATCATATTTGTCCATATAGACTCCAATATATAAACTCTCTAACAGAACACAAAAGGTTCAATCAAATTCTTTCTTATAGACAGGATTTTCAATGATATTGTTAAATTATGGTCAACAAACTTTTAAGAAGCTAAATATAGTGGAGGAGGCCTATATTTAGCACCGTTTTTTGACGAAGAGAAAGCGTGATCTTGATGTCTGTGACATTTCGAAAATCCTACTATTACTTTTTGTCATGCGGACCTATTATAGTGCCTATAGTTCCAAATACATGTAATATTTCATACAAGAGCGTGTTAAATTGAAGTAATGCCGCTTTAAAGTTATGAACCAACTGCACAAAAACCCAAGACACCAATTAATTTGATGATGTTTATGCTTTGAGCAAGTAGAAACACTTCCCTTTTCTTGGAATAGTCAAGCTTGAAATAGTAACTAAATGAATGAGTTAGCTACACAGGCAAGATTGAACACTAATCTACATTAAGTGCCACACTCCCAGCAAATTACTTAAACCCTTTGCTCCATGGTATATGGCTGTTATCCATGGGTGACCAGTGTAGATCTAGATCAGTCAGCACAGCAGTGTAATCTTATCTTGATCTACACTATCTCTCTTAGTTTCATTAGGTAATTTCAGTGCAAGTGGCAGCTAGTGTAGATCCAGATCAGACAGCATGGATGTGGTCCCACACACAATCAATTCTATATAATAAAGTTAAGGGTAAAAAATTGTAAAAGTAGACTTTGCTCCTCTCCAACAAACAATTGAGATGCTTACAAATCAAAAAAATTACAACACTAATTAACATTTTATAATTTTTGGATGCCAAACACTGTGTTTAAAGTTTCAAGTCATTATCTTGAAAACTGCAAACATAGACACTGCTCCCCTGAACAACAAACATTATTGGATTGGATATTAAGAAATAGTACAATACTTATTTACATTTGACACATAACAGATTATTAAAAGTTTCTAATCTTTATGTTGGAAACTGCAAAAAGTAGACCCTCAGCTCCCCAACAACAAACAATGTCTGTCTACCACTCCAGGGAAAGGTGCAACACTTTAGGCTACTTTTGATGCCCAACATTTGATGAACAACAGATATTGAAAGTCTCTAATCATTATCTTAAAACTGCAAAAGTCGACCCTGCTCCCAAACAACTGAATCAGCTACCACAGAGAGGTATAACACTTGTCTACTTTTGATGCCAAACAGATATTGAAAGTTTACAGCCATTTATATCTTGAAAACTGCAAAAGTAGACCCTGCTCCCCAACAACAATCAAGTTGGCTACCAGGGAAAAGTATCATGGTTTTCTACTTTTGATGCCAAACAGATATTGAAAGTTTCCAGCCATTATCATGAAACTGCAAAAGTAGACCCTGCTATCCAACAACAAACAATACCGGTAATTGGATTTCAATATCAAGCAGATTCAAGCATTTTGATCCATTAAACCTTCGCACCTAGGGGGGGCTGATAACTTGGAAAAGAAACTTGGCGTTTTTATAAACAATTTTAGTCATTACATTCTCTTCCTTTTAGTTATAAAATTCAAAACCATTTTGCACAATGTTTTGGCATCGTCTGATAACTTTGTTTGAGTAAGCTTCGATCGCGACATCAACCTGTTTGATGAAAGGTTAATACATGAAATTTGCACGATTTAATGGCATTTTTGTCGGTGTCAACAAAAATGTATCGAAAAATGATAAAAAACAACGAAAAAAAACCCTCATGGGATTCGAACTCAAAGCCGTTTTAAAACAATTATTATATATCAGTTGCGCTTCTGCCAAGGCCATGAAAGTTTTGTTAGAGAGATGTCCACCTTTAACATTTTGAGCTATGATTGAAATAACTAACTTCCCTATTTTGTGGAATATTCCAAATATCTATACATACAAAAGTGCATTCACAGCTCAATGCGTAAATTGAACTATAGATGAATAATGTCAATAAGCAGTGCAGAATAAACAAAGGTCTGATAATTGACTAACAAGGGAAGTGGTAACTGACATGGACCAACTGAAACATGGTTAGCTCCCGTGTTCAAATAAACAATAAGGTATTGACAATGGGTCGTCAAAACATGATAAAAAATTTGATTACTTTTGGGCATTATTTTTTTCTCAAAATTGGATTTGCATGAATTTACACCATTACTATTAGAAAATAATGATACCTATCTTAACAATAATAAATATCGCACAATAAGCAATCAGTCTTCGATGTAAGCGGGTTGCCTGAAGCCCGGGACAAGTAAATTACGGTCCGGACAACCTTGGTGTGCCTGGTCGGTTGCCCGAACGGGCAAGTCCGTCCGGGACGGTTTTTATGCTAACAAACAGTCAGGATCGTGTCAGACGGACTTTATCACTTGTAAACCATGACGGGTTATTTTTAAACTAATCACGTACACTAAACGCTTATTGCAAATAACGTAATAATTATCTGTAAGACGCTTGTAATTTCAATAACCGATCTATTTTAATTTGTCATTAGTTATTGCGATGCAATTAAAATTTTACGAAGGTGCACAGCCTTAGCGTGTGAAAAAGAGAAGATCGGCGATTCGCAAAAGGTCAAATAATATGTCTTTTTTATTGAGTTTATATCATCTTGCATTTTCGGACAACAAAAGTCTAGGTCGGGCAAGTAAAAATCCTATCCTACTTGCCCGAACGGACAAGTGGTTTTGAAACCTAAAGGCGAAGACTGAGCAATGTCATCTAATCATCTTAAGGAGGTAATTTCAATGTCTGACATTAATTTCATAAAGTTGCACTTACACACAATAAGGCTAATATTTTTCTATATAAACAAATAGAAATAGCAAAAATGCCTTTAAATACTAAAGATACCTTTTAAAACTTCGTATTTATGCCAGTTAAATACAGTACTTTAACCCTTTCGTCCATAGATATACCTTAATTTCTAAGGCAAACAGTTTAGATCCAGATCAGCTGGTACATCCAAGCTGTCTGATCAGGATCTAAACTGTTTGCATTTTATTTGTTAGGTTATCTCTGACTAAAATGCCACCAGTGCAGATCAGACGGCACAGATAGCCGGCTGATCTGGATCTACACTGGTTGCACATGCGAATAAAGGTGTATATCTGGAGTAATGGGTTAAATAGTAAATCAATATAAAATTGAATTTATAATGGTTAATAATATACCAGCAGGTGCTTTTCTGGTAAAAGTAACTACTATTATTATATATATTATAGAACTTGTATCAATTTAAATAAGTCATCTAATTTTAATGCTGTATTTAGTGGATTAGTTATAATTTACAAACCATCTTCTATTCACCCTCCACAGATACACCTTTATTGCATGGGCAACAGTTTGGATCCAGATCAGCCGACAAATCAGTGCCATCTGATCAGGATCTAAACTGTTCGCTTTTTAATTCATTACGTTATTTCTGACCAAACTGCGACCACTCCAGATCCTGATCAGAGGACATGAATGTGCCGGCTAATCTGGATCTACACTGGTCGCACATGCGTATAAATGGAAGAAAGGGTTAACTACACTTCATTGGCTGGAAAACGGTGTCAAAGGCCAGCTTTAAGACAGCTATGCAGAAAAATCTTATGGTGGGGCGAATCCCTTCTTGGGGCAGCAATATTTAATTTTCATGAGGATTTTGGCCAAGCAGTTGTAAATTATCCTGCAATTACCCAAAGAATGGCCCAAATGAATGCCATATTTGGAAATCTTACATCCTACCCTGTCTATTGTGGTATGAAGCAAACTTATATATATATTGTATCACAGTACAAAATAAAGTTAATGGTATCAAGCAATATTTTAACCCTTTACTGCATAGATACACCTTGGTGAACAGTCTAGCTCCAGATCAGCAAGCACAAATGTTCCAGTTGATCAGGATCTAAGTGAACACCGTAGATGTGCCATCTGATATTGATCTACACTGCCATAAAGGTGTATCTATGGAAGAAAGGGTTAAAACCCAGGTCAGTCTGTATCAAAGTTAAGATAATTTATAATTCCAATATATTTTGGAATTTACAGCTTCATGAATTCATAAAGAACACAGCGTTACTGTCTGGAGGGTGTAGGTTGCAGTTACTATTATCATAATCAACTGACACTTCACATTGTACCTGGGTCTTATTATCAGAACATCTCCAGTTAAATAAAAATATACACCTTTTTAAGTTTTCATAGGGGTAACCAGTGTAGATCCAGATCAGCTGGCACAGCTGGGCTGTCTGACCAAGATCTGCATTGGTTTTTAAGTCAGAAATAATCCAGTAAATCTAATTTAGCAAACAATGCAGATCCTGATCAGATGGCATAAATGTACCAGCTTATCTGGATCTACACAGGTTGCCGTGATAAAAGGTGTATATATGCAGGAAACATTAACATTTAGTAATCACAGAATTTTTAACACAGGTACTTTGGAGATAGACCTTGTTTTTCTTCCAACTAAAGAAGATGATTCCACTATAATAAATAGATATTGTAGGTTCTACACTAGTTGATGGTCTACACTGAACACACCCAATGTTTTTGTTTTATTTTGCCAAGCCAGAACCATTATCAGTCTATCCATACAAAATTTACTAACAAATACCAAGTTTTCCTAAAAATTAACACATGGTCCATTTGCAAAGCACCTGCAGTATAATTAATATATTATGCAAACAATGACTTACCATCCGCGGGTACAGGCAAAGGCTGGGCAGCCGGAAGTGCAGGACCAACACCAGGGCGCAGGAACTCCACTTCCTCGGTCAGGGCGCAGTAACGGACAGCCGAGTACCCAACATCCGATCTCTCTGGAACATACAGAAACCAACGTTAGAACAATGATAAACATTCTACATGTTCAATAATTCATTTGAAAATAAATATCAATCATTACAAATGTTAAAATTAAAATACTCTGATAATGGGTCACCATTCTCCAGTCACAGGGGTGACTCGTAAAATCGAACGACACAACTTGTAAAATCCCGCCTTTTTTCGGTTCATATTTATATTGTTTTCGCCATAATTTTTATCTACGAATCTTAAATATATTTCTATATATTCCTAAAAGGCTATATCACAAACTTCAAAAATCGCGCCTTTTCTTTTGCAGTAAACGATCCGCAAACAAACACACAATTGAAGTTGCACGTACACAACAGGCACATTTTTTTTCAAGCAATCAAAGAAAGAAAATTAACTTACCCAAGGTGAAGCACCCGAGAAAGCGTCGGAAAACAGACAGAAGACCCATAGTAAGCCAAGTAAGACAAGTAGCAAGCTCGTAACTCAAAACTCTCAAAAATAGCCTTATACAATGTTTAGAGATGATATGCACTATAAGTATAGCTAATGATCTCCGACGTACACAATGCAAACCGCAGTATTTATATCAGGGAATCACGTGACCAACACACGTAAATTATTCCGATTTTCCTCCAAATCTATTGATCAATAAAGGAGAAAGGGCGTGTTTACGTAACGAGGTAGGCGGTTTCATGATAATTGTGGGGCAAGTAGCACGTGCACAACCACATATTATCATAGATACCTGGTCAAAAAAAACACAACAAAACAACAACAAAGCCGAATTTCTGAACAAAGTAAATAATCTTGGCCTGATATAAATCACAGCCACAACAACAAAATCACAAACAAACAAACGAATTTTAGAACAAAATCAATGGATCTTGGTCCGATATACATCACAGTCTACAGTACACCCGTTTTGTGATCCAGGGCGTTTGTGGGTTTTGAACATTAAGAAGACGGATTGTTTTGTTATTTGATTGGTTTCTGTTTTACAGTACTTAACGAACACTTACAGTATCTACTACGCGATCACTAAAATGTTTTTAAAAGAAAATTATCAAAATCTCACGATCAATAACGGCGAAATGCCGTTCAATGGATCTTTGCACAAATGAATATTACTAATGTATCTTTATTTTGCATACAGTAAGACACATTAGAAAAGTAAGAAAAAAGCTAGATCTAAAAATTCATTAAAATTCTATTTACTTAAATTCACAAAAACTAAGCGATACAAAACATAAGAGGAGGCTAAGTATGTTGATATATGTACATGTTGTTCACTTTGTTGTGGATTTAATTCGATTGATTCACATATTGCTATGATATTCTTCGAGTCTTAGCCTCAGGCTAATTAATTAAATGAATAGCCATTCTTCTTACTATATAGAAATCATTTGACCTGCACGAGATGCGTTTTGATATAGGCTTACTGACAGCCTTTTGTGTAAGAAGAGCTATTCAATCACAATGATTGAGAAATTGGATTAATCCTGACATCACGTGCAGGGCGCACGAGACCTGGCGAACACTTCTTCTCCGAGCTTTGTTTTTTTGTAGTTTTCCTAAAAGCAGTAACACAAAGTTGTGAACTGTTATGTTGATTTGTTGTTTTTTTTTCACAAATAAAAATGTTAGTCTCTTAAACAAAACCGCTTGCCATACATTGGTAAATAAAGCGAGAACAGCAAATTAGATCTCGACCCAAATGTGTGATTTTACTACCGTGCCGTTTGTCGGACATACAGTATAAAGGGAAGCGACAACCCACATTTATTTCTTTAAGTTACTTTTCCAACTATTAAGAAGAAGTATCATATGTTTGTATAATAGGGGTAGTTTTTAATATGATCGAAGGCCCGTCGCTTTAGCTGCACTTCAACCGCGTATGCAAGCATGTCCTTTTATAAAGAACTGGCTAAGACTGTTTTCATTTGCATTGTGAGTGCATTGTCCTTAGCTCACACCGTTCAACCAGATGTTGTGAATGCCGTGTGTATGCCGACGATAGTTGCGCATGTACGTGTTCAGGTAAATTTGAGTATTGGCTTGATTTTCACATTTTCCGCAACATCTCCGCAGAAACTTGAATATACAGATTGATTCCCTGTTTGAAAAGGAATCTACTGACGAGATCATAACGTACCAGAATATTATTTATAGAGAAATTGCAGAAAGCGTGTGCAAATTTTCGACGAAATACGTCATCTGATGAATCGGCCGCAAATAGATCTATCTTTGTTAGTACCAAACCTGAAATATTTGAAATATTCCATAATAAAGTTCAATTATTTCCCTACAACTATTTGAAACCACAGCTTCAGATTCTCTTTATCTACAAAGATATTTACTTTTAAACTTCCCGGACGTGGCTCTCTAGGACAGCCACAAATTCAACGCCGGCAGTTATTCAACGCTTTCAGCGCTTTGATTTTTTCTGCTAAGCATTGCAGCTTAGATAACGACAAATTTCATGAAAGAATATCCGAGGCAAAAACATGGAAGCAGAGTTACTTACTTTGGATTTCGATAGTATGGAAGTATAGCTGAACGGAGCCTGTGTTTATAAAAACTTTCCGTCATTGATTTTCATTTTAACTGACAATGAATCATTGTTTTTCTCATTTTACGGAAGAGGAATATCAGTTTCACAGGCGAATACCATGTTGATACGAACTTCAAAAATTATGCATTCATTTCCTAGAATATCCCCTCTTCCTAAAGCACTGTTAAAAGCCCGCTTATTCCATCGAATAAAACTATTCTCGTACTTTCGACTTGTATTGGCGGCTCTAGAAGTTTCTGTAACAAGTCCGGAAGAAGTTCCACCTTGCCTGCCAAGACTTCCGGTGATGTTTCAATCTCAGATTTATGAGCTTGAAAAAACAGTTCTGTTTACAAACAATTAATGAATATGATCAGATTAAGTATTCATTGTTAAACTAACTATACTTAAGAAAAATATATACTGAACAAAAATAAAAAGTATCCACTTTTATGCTTATATTCCCATTAAGATAATTTCATTCAATAAAGAACGCATAAAAACAAGAACTGTCAGAGGAGATAGCGTGCTCGACTTTTCGATTCATTTGAAATAAATGCAATTTATAGATTAAAAGAACAAAACACATATAGCCAATCATTTATGTGCAAACAGGAATAATGTTAAGAAGTAAGTGGTAAGGGAGGAAATTGAAATAATTCCTTAACGTACCTTATATAGTGAATTGAAAAGGGAAATAACTATTAAATATTTTTTGAAGAGTTGGAAAACTTGTTAATAATATATGCTTAATGCAAAATTTAAGTGAATAAAGGGACATAAGTTGAAAAATACTGGAAGCAAGGTTATGGGTGTCATTGGGTATGATGTAGATTTATTGGAAGCAGGGTTATGGGTGTCATTGGGCATGTTTTAGATTTTGATAATGAATACATCTTTTCAAGTATTTTATACGTGATTCGATTGAAAAAATTATGTTTTAAATGTAAATTACAGAATATACGGTATAATTACAGTGTCATAAATTTAAAGTATTACTGCCATCTAAAATATATAACAATCAATGTAGCCTTACTCTAGCAATGTCGCTGTCAGTAGTTAATTAAATTTAAGCGATTGTAATCGTTTAACTTTAGCGATGCCGCTCTCAGTAGTTAAAACTCTACTTGTATTATCTAATCCTGGCGATGTCGCCTTACTTTAGTGATGCCACTGTCAGTAGTTACAATAATTCTCAGCCAGTCAAAAAGAACTACTTTGCAAACCAGTTCAAGGGAGGTAATCCAAAGAAACTTATGAAAAACTCCTATGTAACATTGTCTCCCTTGAAATCAATGTACACGGCTAGCATTATAAACTTCAGATCAATATTTCCGAAGATGCTTTTACCACTCTTGCATCTCACATAAAAGCTTTACTTGTTGGCAAATGGATCCAGTCAACTACTTTTAATATAAATCTACCATTTGGACAAATCAATGGCCAAAATACTGCAGAATTGGTAAAACGAGCACACCCCGTGCTCTGAACCTTCTTCCACTGGCACTGATGCATTTACGGAAACATGGCATTATGAATTTGGTCTTTTTGTACCGATAATTTATATGTTTTATAGAGTGATCCGTAAAATGGAAATTGACAGACCGCGGGTTGTGATGTATGCGTTAATCTTGCTTATAACTTTGAAAGTTCTTGACGTCTAATTCACTTCATATTTGGGATATAATTATAATAATATAATAATAATGCCGTGCTGACTTTACCTAAATCGCCAATGTCTAGAAAGTTCAAACGTAAAAATATTTGTAAATAAAGCTGAGCTTTTCGAATATTATAGGCCTACAGAGAAATAATTGAACTTTATCATGGAATATATCAAATACTTGAGGTGTGCGTATATAAAAGAATATAATTTTGCGGGCATCTTATCTAATGACTAATTTTGCACACTTTTCCTGCAATTTCAAGTTATTAACATACGTACGCCATATTTAGTCGATAGAGTCCTAATTAAACAGGGAACCAATCTTTCTGCTAAGATATTGTGGAAAAATATATATATAAAAAATGAGTCAGACAAATACTAACTTTTACCAAAAACATGTACATGTACATACGGCATTGATAAACCATTCTCTTTCTCTCCACTTTTTGGCAGTGCGGTGTGGCTGTGTCTTCTGTATGTGTCAAGTCCTGATATAACTCATCTCTATCAAAATATGCGAAAATTCAGTCAAAATCGTAGTTCTAAAATTCTATATATTTGTAAACATTTTGCTGTTCCAGTGCTCACTTGATGTATGTAATTCCTAATGCAGCTAAATTGTTATGTATGTGCTCAAGGAAATTTAAACAAACTAGCAAACAGAAGAATATAAAAAATATTCTTTATCAAGAATTAACATATTTAATTTTCATGTTTTGAACATTTCACAACAAAGGACCATAACAATGTGAACAATAACTCTAACTTGTTGCATTGCTTATGTTATGTGCATCACCAAGAACAAATAAGTAAAACTAGCCTCAAATAAAATTTGGATGGATTTAGTCAGTTGTTCCCAGAATACAGTGCGGACAGGAATGGTGCTTTCAAATGTTTTATGAGCATAACGTCAGAGTTTCAGGAATTGCATAAATAAGCTAATAACATCGGTGAAGTTCCACAAAGTTTTATTTAAATACTACGGGAGGGTGATGAGAAACAGCACAGATATTTATGGTTCAATTTTGTAATATCAAGAAAGTTGAAGGGGTTAAATGGCAGAAATACCACAAAGCCAGAACATGCTGACAACATGAACATCTTCTGTTCTAGTGAGTACATAATGTATCCTTTAAACAGCCATAATGAATTCCAACTTGTGATAGCTGAGAAACAGCCTGTACATGGATGGCCCTCTATCATGCTAAACAGATATGACAAGGGCCATAACTCTGTGGAAGATCAGTGAGTAGAAATGTGCTGATAATATGTGCGTCTACTTAATTGGTTATTGAAGCTTCCAGTAAGTTGTCAGTGAATTCCAACAAGTGGTTGCTTAGCAACAGCCAAGGATTGGTCTTATAAAATACTTTATTTTAATTCAAATTGTGTTAACCCTTTCTTCCATAGATACACTTTTATTGCATGGATGAACAGTTTAGATCCAGATCAGCCGGCACATCAGTGCCATCTGATCAGGATCTAAACTGATCACTTTTTGATTTGTTAGTTTATTTCTGACCAAAATGTGACTAGTGCAGATCCTGATCAGATGGCATGAATGTCATGCGTAAAAATGTGTATATATGGAGGAAAGGGTTAATTCAATAACTTTGTGTTGAATTGTTCAGCGTATACATCCTGAAAATATGCATGCATCTCTTGTTGGTGAGAAACAAAGACAACTCAAAAGGTTCTGTCATACTCTATTAACATTAGAAGGGCAATAACTCTGTGAAAAGTATTGAACAAGCACTTAAGAGACAGTATGTGCATCTCCTCTTGTTATGCCTATGTTATTTTTGCTATTGCCATAGAAAGTATTATTTGAAACAAGAAATGGTAAAAAAATGTAGGTTAAGGTTTTGTGAAGAACTGTCAGTCAGACAAAGTGATCCCTTGATACCAGCTTTTTTCACTAAAAAGGGCAACACAAAAAGATCAGTAGACAATTTTTGTATTAATAAATTACCGTTATTGTCTATTTCATTAGATAATA
This sequence comes from Corbicula japonica, assembly GCA_038501625.1. Classification (NCBI taxonomy): domain Eukaryota; kingdom Metazoa; phylum Mollusca; class Bivalvia; order Venerida; family Cyrenidae; genus Corbicula; species Corbicula japonica. The sequence continues at coordinate 1,858,423 of JAZAYU010000121.1, read as the reverse complement.
CTCTTTTCACACAAAATATGTTCACAGTCCATGCATGTGTCATAGATCATAAACAATTTATCCCTTTCCTCCATATATGTGATCAGTGTGGATCCAAATTAGTCGGCACATCAGTGCCTTCTGATCAGGATCTAAACGGTTTGCTTTTTGATAAAAAATAACACAATAAATAAAAAAGCAATCAGTGCAGATCCTAATCGGAAGGCAGGGATGTGCCAGGTGATCTGGATCTACACTGGTTGCTCACGCCATAAAGGTGTACATATCTAGGTAAGGTATTATTGCAATTCAAAAAATCATAAATGTACATGTACTACATATTAGCCATTTTTACATGGTACATTTTGTTTAACCCTTTACTCCACGGGATACGGCTACTATCAAATGGACAAACAGTACATGTATAGATTCAGATCAGCCAGCACATCCATGCCATCTGATCAGGATCTACACTATTCTCTTTTATAAAATTATGTTATTTCCGTCCAAGTAAAGAACAGTGTAGATCCTGATCAGACAGCATGGATGTGCCATCTGATCCAGATCTACACTGGTTGCACAGACCATAAAACAGGCATATATGGTGTAATGGGTTAAGAATATCTACTATGCAGTCTGAAACTCAAGAGTTTGTGTTTAATGAGTAGAGTACACTAATTTATAGGCCTATAATAAGATTCTCTGTAGAACTAGATGGGTGTATAGTTAAACACTTGTGTCGCCCTCAGGTACTATGTTAGAATAAAAATGGAAGTACAAAGAAGGGGCATAACTCTATCTTGACCTTCGAAAAATGATGATCATGGCCGTGTTGTCATTGACAGTATAATTTAAAAGTTTGATGAAGAAATATTAAGAAATGGCAAAGTTATAGCAAATTATCAGTTTTAGTGACGGAAAAGGGGCATTACTTCATCAAATTTGACCTTGACCTGAAGAATTTGTATCATTGTGAGCGTGTTGTCATAAGCAGTATAATTTGTAAGTTTGATACAAAAATATTAAGAAATGGCAAAGATATAGCAAATGTTAAGTTTTCGTGACAGACCGACTGACGGACGGACGGACAGAAAGACAAAGCGATCCCTAAGAATTCTTTGAAAGGGCAACACAACAATGGGCACATATATACAAGTTTTATGTCATCTGCCACTAGTGTAGATTCAGATCTGCTGGCATATCTGTGATATCAATTCTAGAACTATGCTGTTTGCTTCTTGGTCAGAAATAACCCTATGAATCTAAAAGCAAACTGTGTGGGTCCTGATTAGATGGCACTGATGTGGTAGCTGATCTGGATCTACACTGTTTGCCCATACAATAAAGGTGAATATACAGATTTTTTGACATTTGAAACCTGTGTAGATCAGCTGGCACACCAGTGATATCTGATCTAGATCTACACTGGTTGCTTCATGGTCAAAAATAACCTTATAAATCTAAAAGCAAACAATATAGATGCTGTCTGATATAGATCTACAGTGTTTGCCCAAAGAAACTGCCATATCCAATGCAGTAAAGGGTTAATAAACACACTTTTGTTTTAAAGTAGCAACTAAAGAGAATTGTTTCACATTAAATTTATATGGCACATGCATGACAATGATACATAATGGTTGATTTCATTTTAAAGTGCCACTGCATGTTTCTGAAATTCCAGTTATAATATCTCAACTATATATTTACCAATGGTTGCAAATCAAATACAAGTTCAAACCAAACAAATCATTACTAATTTCAGGATGATCTCTTTTCATCAATTCATACATTCATCTTTGCTCCTTGTTCTATTCAACAGTAATATGGAACTGTTCTCTGTGTACTTTCGGGAAGTCTAAAATAGATGTCTGGTAGGCCATGGGTAAGCATTTCCACCACCTGCACTGATCTTTCATCATCGTTAGTAAGCACAGGAGCCCCAGGAGCCCATGAAGCAGTCAAAGTGTAATTTAGAATGATTATCAAATGATAATATCCCAAGTCAACAGTTTCGGGTTTTGTCCAGATTCGTAAAGAGCTCCTTTATAGGTCGTTCTGTTCTGTTAAAGCCACGCAAAAACTGAACCCAATCCTTTGGGAATAAGGTTTAATAACTTTACATTTGGGATCAAGGTATTTTATATAATAATATGGGTTCTTTGGGTTGCCATAACCAACCAATGCTATATCAGAACCAGAAAACTCTTCTATTGATAGAAACATACGTCTTTGGAGGTCACGAGGATCTGCAATTTCTAATACGTCCATCTAGATCTTTGTTGAAAAAAAAATTCATTTGACATGGTAAAACCTAACCATAGGATTGGTCGGGGAAATCACTGTTGACTCATTAAAATGAATACATTTATGTGTGTCCTCCAGTTTTGATGAGTCATCAACACCCATGTTATGAGGATCTGAAAAACAAAACAAGAGGCAGGTCTGCATTGGGTGACAAATGTCACTGATTACTTGTCCAAGACTGGAGTCTTTTTAACTGAAAACTACATTTAATTAGAAACCATCTAGAGCTAAAAATATATTACGCAAATAAAGGGTAGAGAATTTGTCCAAAATAAGATGTTATGCAAGAAATCACAGGAAATAATTTGCTATTGGGATTTTTGTTTATCTGATGCAGCCTTTCCTAATATGCCTTTTTCTGATATTAATCGCTTGAGGTAAAGTCATACCCTCGCAAACAAAATTTCGGCCTATTTAAAATCTTGTGAAACAAGCTACTTCTACAGTTTTCAAGAAAATGATTTAAACTTTAATCATACGATCATCATGAGGTCTTGATATTGCATGCTGTATTTTTGTGTGGATCGGTCTATTGAAAATTTGATATTCATTTTCAGTTACAGTAAAAAAACCAGTATCAGATTATGGTTTTATGGTACTCAATGTCAGTTCACAATAATAAAAGCAAAGTCAGATTCTAATGTAACCCTTTACTCCATATATATGCATTTTTATGCATGTGCGACCAGTGTAGATTCAGATCAGCTGGCACATCTGTGCCGTCTGATCAGGATCTGCACTGGTCGCATTTTGGTCAGAAATAACATATGAATCATAAAGCAAACAGTTCAGATCCTGATCAGACGGCACTGATGTGCCCGCTGATCTGGATCTAAACTGTAACAGCCACACAATAAAAGAGTATCCATGGAGTAAAGAAATAAACATATGGGGCTGTGCCCAAGGTTATAAAACTGAGCATGGAAACCAGTCTCAAATCTCAAGCATCTGAAGATCCTTGAGATTTGAGACTGGTTTCTAATCTCAGCTTTATAACCTTCAGGCCTGGTTTAAACCAGTAATTGCACTTTAAGAAGAAAGATTTCATCCCTGTTAAAATCAAACCCACAATCACCTATTCAAGTGTATGTTGATTTGAATGTTTACCACACAGGGCTTGGAACCTTAAATCTGTAAAATAAAAGAATTACCTATTATACTCTGAACATATATGACATTATATGACATGAAATGCTCTCATCACATATCTGCTTCCAACCCAAAACACAACCCCTCACAAACTGCGTCCATATAACAGTGCGCCGACAGATTTCATCTGTTCATGTAGAGCTGCAATCACACTTTAGCTTAGAGTGTTGTCGTGGTCCTATTTGTAAGGTTGGCCTGAGGAATCCCTTGAAGAGTGCGGGCCAGAAGATGGCAGGGTGGAGTAAGATTGGGGCATCCAAGAGTTACTTGGCTTGTCTTGCAATTCACCTGGTGTAAGAAAAAGCAAAAGATACTGATAAGTATGGTAAAGCTTTTGTTAGAGACCACCTGAATAATTGTAATAACTACTTTATTCAGCCAACACTGTTTATGGTCAAGACTTTCTCTTAATTTTATCTTAAGTTTAAGACTTTTTTAGCCCCTTTACATGAAATAGTATGTGTTTTTTTTCCAAATTGAAGGGCATGACCTTTCTTTAACAGTGAAAAAGCCATTAATACATATGGAATATTATAACAGTATGCAATCTGTAGGTTTGTATTTGTCGAGTTGGGTATGTAAACAATATCATGCGAGACCGAAGGTCGAGTGTGATGTGGTTTACATACGCAACGAGACATAATACAAACCTACAGATTGCATACTAGTAAAATGTTCCTTTTATTATATACACTTATTTCACTCCCAGTTAAATGAGCACTAATTCAATAATGAACAGTGAAATTAGATGTAAGCAATTACATCACAATATAAGTTGTGACGTAAGATATTTCGAAGAAATGTTTACATTTTTCAAGCGCCATGATCATTCTGTCAGAAAAAGGATTATTTCAGTTTCGAATATTTCAATGACCTGAAGGACAACAAAATTTGGACAAGACCCGAAGATGCTGGAAGTGTTTACTATGGTATTTCACCCGATCCAAGTTTATTAGCCTACTAATACTAGAAATTTATAAGTGTTTTTAGCCTACTACTAGTTGTTAAAAATTGTGATTTTTAGCCTCAGCAGGCGATTTGTTAACTGCTATTAGCAGATAACAAAAAGGAGACACTTAGTAGAGCGCATGCGCTTCGACGGACGACGGAAATATGAAAAAATGGCGGCTCCCACTATTTAAGGATGAGCTCTCCCGAATAACAGACAAGTGCACCATCTTTCCGAAATTTCTTCAGCTGATAAATACAGGTTTTTAACCATACATCTATCTTTCTTACTGATATGAATAAATATAGTCAGGAGTGACAGACGTCCCGAAAGTTGCCAGACCGAAGTCCAAGCATGGGGACAGAGGCGAGAAGGACCCGGTTTTGTACTACCTAGTTTCAGCGAGAAATATCCTGCGGATACCTCTAAATAGGGAAATTGAACAAATTGACTAAGTACTTATATAAGAGGTTTTTCTCGCTGAAACAGGGCCTGTATCAGGGCTCACACTAGACTTGCAAATCAGGGAGAAGTTTTGTCATCATTTTACTGAATTATGGAGAAGTTTGCAGTCAATAGCATTCTTTAGCTATATAATCTATACAATATGACTTCTCCCATTGCTCGAAAAAGGGAGAAGTTTGGTCACTTTTGGGAGGCTACTTCTCCCAAGTCTCCCTCTAGTGAGAGCCCTGCTGTATGGTTCAAATACTTTGATAGCTAATTTAGCCGTGCAAACTGCAATTAACAGCCCCCACCCACTACCATACCACCACTTCCCTGCCAAATCCCTTTCAACATGTGTGATTTAATGAAGCCATTTTTTGATACTAACAAATTGGTACTTCTCATTCTATCTGCAAGTTGCTGGGAGACTTGGGACTAAATCCCAAATTAAGATGACAGATAGATTTTTGGCAGATATGGGTTGGAAAGACTAAAACTTCAAAGAGTTGCCTCTGCCAGGATTTAAACATAGGACCTCCAGCTTACCATGCTGATGCTCTACCAATTGAGGTACCGTGGCCCCTATTATGAAACCTACTAAATTCCACCCCACTTACATGAGAATTTCCAATTTACTTGTCAAATGTCCACTAGGGTAGGTTCAGGTTTGGGTCGATTGTTTTGCCTAAAAGAGCTTCAAGGGTAATTCTTCCTGTCGACAATATCAATGTGGTAGATTTGGGTGGAAAAGAGTAGCTTCAACCTGGATTTGAACCTCCAACCTTACCATGCTGACGCTTAACCTATTGGGCTTCCGAGGCAGCTGGTACGATATCTTCTACCGATTCACATAAAAATTTATTCCTCCATCTGCATTTAATAATTCTTTAATCCATAGATACACCATTATTGTGATGACTAATAGAATGGATCCAGATCAGCTGACACATGCATGCCCATCTGATTAGGATCTACAGTGTGTTTTAGATTCATTATGTTATTATTAAGATCTGCAGGCATGATCTGGATCCAATCTAACTAAAGTCAGATCTAACAACATGTTTGATCTAATGACTTAAAACAAGAAATGACTCATGACCATCTGATTATGACCCCTTGAAAACTCTAAACAGGGGTTAGATGACCCTTGGTTTTCAAAAACTATCGAAATCCCTGGCATAGCGGTTTTCAGGTGGTGATTTTAATCAGATTGGATCTGGATCTACACTGGTCAACACATGTTAAAACATACATAATTATAAGAAGTATGAAAAGGTTTAAACAAAGCTACAGGGACAAATGATCAAGTTCATTGTTGAAGATTATCAACTACTGCAGTGTTTTTGAACCTTTAGAAATTATCAGCACAACATTTTTGACTTTAGCTTTCAACCACAAAAAATATTAACTCCAAACAAGAATATAATGCTTTAGAAACTTTTCTTTTATTGTGAACGCCACATTAAAATAGTTACAATAGTATAAACACTTCATGATCAGAATATGATATTTTTCAAACTTTTTTGAAATTTGAGCATGCCCAGGTCTTTATTTTATCATTCAGTGGTGTAAAATGATCTATCAGTAATTAAGTAGACTGTAATTACTGGTAAATGGGCTTGATTTGAACAGATCTGATTTTTATTTGACAACATGAAATTATTCTTCCAATATTATTTAGATTAGATTTTGGCAGGTTATGTCTGTCCGATTCCATTGATCGAGTAGAATCGGAATCAGACGTCTTAATAGACTTTTATACAATATAACTATGGATGTAAAGCTAACCTTTCTCAATAGTTCTCATAATATTAAAGGACTGATTTTATTACTTTTGGTGATGATTTTAATGACACAACTTTTTTTTCAGTATTTTCATGCCAAGAATAACAAAAAGTTAAGCAGGACACTTTATTTTTTAGTTCAGGTATTTCTAGCAGATCTTGATTTGGTTTATTTGGAATAATCTTTATTTTTAATTCTATCAACTATTACGCTTAAAACACATATTTATAATGGCTTGTTAAAACAAACACGTTTACAACTCTAATAAGTGGTTGAGGTTACTTTGTTGCTTCTTCTGAAAAAAAAAGATTCTGAATATCAGTCTTGGGGTTCCAAGGTTTTCATTCACTGGTGCGAAACACTGACATCCTGGCTTCATGTAAAAAGCCAAAATATACCCATGCCGTTGACGATGTTTCCGGTACTTTCTAATTCGTTTCACGGACCGATCATGCATTGTGTTTGCTTTTTAAAGTAACGTAACCCAAGGACGTTTAAGTCGCGAAAAGATATACGCTGAACAGTCGGACACATCAGAAAATTGACTTCAAAGCGAATTTTGTTTAATAACAGAATGAGCGAGTGGAATCGACTCTCTGTAGTTAGAATCGATATCGCCGACTTTACAGCTTCGGCGACGATTACTCGATCATCGGCGACAATCGGAACATCACTAGTTTTTATACACCCGAAGGGACGTATTATGTTACCGTCTTGTTATCCGTCTGTCTGTCCGTTAACAACTTCCCTTCCGCTCTATAACTTTTGAATCCTTGAAGGATTTCAAAGAAACCTGACACAGATGTTTACCACTTCGAGACAACATGCAGAAGCCATGTTCAGGATGGCTCGCTTCAATGTCAAGGTCAGACTTAGGGTCAAAGTTCATTTGACTTTATTTTCCTTTCGCTCTCAACCCCATGAATGTTTCAAAGAAACCTGACACAAATGTTTACGACATTGAAACCAGCTGCAGAAGCAGTGTTCAGGATGGCTCACTCTAAGGTCTAGGTCAGACTTAGGGGTCAAAGGTCATATGACTTTGTTTCCCTTCGGCATTGTAACTCTTGAACCCCCTGAAGGGTTTAAAAGACACCCTACCCTTATGTTTACCACATTGAGATGACATGCAGATCGCATATTCCGGATGGCTCACTTCAAGGTCAAGGTCACACTTAGGATTTAAGTGTCATATGACTATATAGAGATATGCATTGGATGGTAACTCCAATTTTTGTTGTTGTTTTTTTTTACATTTTTATACCTGTTCAGGATTTTTGGGGTGGGGACTTAGTTTTTTGTTTCGCCCTTTAGAAGAAATGGCGATACATAGGGACTGCTTTGTCCGTCCATCAGTCCGTCGCTCCGTCACAAAAACTTAACGTTGGCTATAACTTTGCCATTTCTTAATATTTCTTCATCAAACTTTCAAATTATATTGCTTATGACAACACGCTTGAGATGATACCAAATTCTCAAGGTCAAGGTCACATTTGCTGGAGTAATGCCCCTTTTTGTACTAATATTTTGTACACGAAAACTTAACGTTGGGTATAACTTTGCCAATTCTTAATATTTCTTCATGTAACTTTCAAATAATATTCCTTATGACAATACGCTCGTGATGATACCACATTCTTTAGGTCAAGGTCACATTTGATGGAGTTATTTCCCTTTTTACAAAAACTTAACATTAGCAATAACTTTGCCATTTCTTAATATTTCTTCATCAAACTTTCAAATTATTCTCCTTTTAACAACACGCTCCTGATAATACCACATTCTTTAGGTCAAGGTCACACTTGATGGAGTTATTCCCCGTTATATGAAAACTTAATGTTGGCTATAACTTTGCCATTTCTTAATATTTCTTCATCAAACTTTCAAATTATATTCCCTTTGACAATACGCTCGTGACGATACTACATTCTTAAGGTCAAGGTCACATTTGATGGAGTTATGCCCCTTTTTGTACTTGCATTTTTATTCCGACAGCACCAGAGGGCGACACAAGTGTTCAACTGAACACCCATCTAGTTATATATATAACTTCCTTTTTTTTTAATTGGACCATTTTGATGCTTGTTCCTGTCGTTCGGGCTTTAATTTTGCTCACATCCTCTGATACAACCCTTCGGGTGTATATTACCCCGCTTTGCGGTGCTATTGTTTCAGCTCTGTCTTTTCCAGAATTTCAGCAAAAAATGCATAAAATATATTAAACTACACAGTTAATAGGTTACTTCCCTTCATCCACTCAATGCAATTGTTTAGTGTCCACGATGAAAGAATGTTTATTTTCCGGACCTTCAGAGTTCTTTCAACGTTATAGATATAAAAAGTATCAATGATTTTATAACTATTCTGCATAACTTTGCAGAAAGTACCTGAAACTGCATAATATACATTAATTTGTAATCTGACTTGTTGAACACTTCATTCTTCTTTAGTATATTTTCGCGACTAGGGTGGCTTTGGACAAAAATACAATGATACTAACATATGTTTTCTGGTCCATTCTATTTAGATATTACTCAGAAACTACATGTACCATTAAATTATCCTATTCTCAAAATAGGCAGAAAAATCCCTGATTTCTGTGTATTTTATAAACCATGATATGAGAGATATTAAGATATTGTAAGAAAATGTTAAAAATAGTTCACAGGACACTTAAATGTACTTCATATGTTTGATTTCAGTGAAGTTGGATCTTTGGTTTGTGAAGAAGTTTATTGCCGTTGTGCCTCTGTGTAGTAAGTTTAGCTGATACCCATGTTGAGGTCTGCTGGGTGAATGTCTCCTATATGGCACACTAATTCATACAAGGTAAGAATTTTTCACTATCAGTATGTAGTAGGATGTTGGGAAGTAAAATATTAATTTAAATTCTTAATGGCAATAGAAAAATTTCCCTCCCAGATTTTGTGTCCTCTCCATAACTTCTTAATCCCTGCAAGTAATTTCATGAAACTTTGGTCAAATTTTCATCTCATCAGGACAATGTGCAGAACCCATGTTCCAACCTAGCTGGCTAAAGGGTCAATATGTTTAAAGGTTTGAACCTTGTTTGTCATGTCTGCTTGATAACTTCTAAACCCCTTTAAGGAATTTCATGAAACTTTGGTTAAATGTTCACCCCAAGACTGTGCAAAACCCATGTCCAAACATGGCTGGCTTAAGTTCAAGGTCACCAGTGGTGTTAAAAGGTTTGAACCGTGTATTTTGTTTTTGCTGCATAACTTAATCCCTGGAAGAAATATTATGAACTTTTGGTCAAATGTATGCCTCATATAGGTGATGTAAAGAACCAATGTTTTAACAATGATGGCTCAGGTCAAGGTCACAAGTGGTGGTCAAAGGTTTGAGTCATGTATTGTGTGTCCACTTCATAACTTCTAAGCTCCTGGAAGGAATTTAATTAAATTTGAATCATATGTTAACTTCATTGTGATGATTTGCAGAATCTATATTTCAACCATGCTGGTTCAAGGCTAAGGTCACAAGTTGAGGTCAAAGGTTTGAGCCAAGTATTTGCTGTTGGCTCCATGATTTTTGAACCCCTTGAAGGAATTTCATGAAACTTTGGTCAAATGTTCAAATCATAGAGACAGTGTGCAGCAGAGCAGAGCATGTGTTTCAACTCTGCTTGCTCGAGGTCAATGCCACAAATGGAGATCAAAGGTTTTGGCAACATTCTGCAGCAAGCCAAACAAGTTACTGATGGTATCTATATGCACAGATAATTTCCTGACATGGGTTTTACTGTCAGATAAATTATTGGTAAACTTGTGTGGATAAGTTTTCATACAAAAATTGGACAAATTTTAAGTTAACATTTAAGGAATGATTCTTATTTTGGTGCGGTTCATGCAGATTGGACGTGCACACGAGAGCTGGCAAATCCATAAAGCGCGCTTTATGGTAAATTTGCCAGCTCTCGCGTGCACGTCCAATCTGCATGAACCGCACCAAAATAAGAATCATTACTTATATTTACATTTTATTCATTTTTTTCTTTAAATAAACTTAAGTCGAACGCTTTCAAAAATTAGTATTAAGTGAAAAGGGGGAGTAATACGTGGGAGTTTTCAATAGTAACAGCCATGACGTTTCAGACGTCATTACGGGTCATGCGGTTCATGCAAAATGAACCGATTTTTTTTTAAACGAAGAAATCAACAGGAATGTAAATATTTCCTTTTAAGAATCCATAACATTTTCAACATTCCTAATGCAACAGGGGATATTGCTGTCCTTCAGACTGCCTTGTTGTTCATTTTGACCATTTTGGTTGTTGTATTAATTCTACTTATATTGTTTTAATTTTGTGTCGTTTTTTAGGTGATGCATGCCTTGTTAGTAAGGAATTATTGTTTCCAGTACCAGTTGGCTGACAACCTGATGTTGATTGCTGATTTTCTCTGATGAATGTTCTTCTTGTGATGAAATTATCATGGAGAACTCTTACACTTCTTGTATGGTATGTTTTTATTTTGATTTTATGGTCAAGGAAATTATGTCAAGTCCCAGAATTTATAACAGAACTTAATGCAGACATGTCTAAACTCCAGTCTAGATGTGGACTTTAATCCACTGAGTCCATCAGACTGTAGCTTTCAGTTTTTGTCTGCAAAAAATATTGTCAAGAAGTTTCTGTCATAACATAACAAAATGTTTGTCAAAGTAAAGTTATAATAAAATTACGTGGGAAAAAGTTAACAATTCTTAAGTCTTGACACTTATTTTTTACTTGGTGATGTTTTATATTCAAGTTGAATGTTATTTTAGTTCTTACATTGTTCACTTACTGTTAAAATGTTAACCTTTAATTTGATGTCCTGGTGGCCATTTGAGGATATTATGGCTTTATAGAATTAAAGAGCTAAAACTTGATAAGTTATGATTTGATTGCTGTCAAGAATATTCTAGGGCTTTTTACTTTACGAAAATGTTCATGGGAGCATATTATTATTGTTGCGTCTGTCAGTCCAACCCACTAAATTCTCTAACACTGCACTAGAATTTTCACTAATAAGAGAAAAGTTTGATATATACCATGTTCCAGTTTGATTATTTTTTTATCACAGACTTATTGCCCTTTTACTTTTTATATATTACTATTTATTACTCAGGAACCACCTGTAATCATTTAATGACAATAGGAATCTTAACTAACAAAAGTTGTTGATATTTCAACCTGCTTTAGCTGAATGATTTTTCACAGAGTTATGGCCCTTTGAATTACTGTATAATATGATAGATGGCCATTCCTGCTATTTCTCATTAAACTATATGGGAACCATGATGTATCAGATTATCAACATGTTTTGAGTTTATGGTTTTTAGTCAGAATTATGGCCATTAGAATTATAAGCAAATAAAGTAGCACCATAATTTTTGGCCCTATTTCTTAGAAACCTCTGGTTATAATCCAATTAAAATGTTTGTGAATCTTCACCTTTATCATAAGCTTGTTGCTGAAGTTCTACAACTTTGAACATGCTCATACAGCCTATTGTAGCACCATTTCTATCTGAATAGTTTAATATTGACATCAACTAAACTCTGTATAGGAATCATAACTGGCTAATGGAAATGCACATAATGTAAGCTGGGCAACAATTACTCACTTATCACCATTTGACTTAGCTACATATGATAAAATTCTATTAAAGCACCTTTCCTGTGTCCTCACCATACTTCTGGGAGCATACATCGGTTGTTTTTCTTTTCTACTAGGGGTCATTTACAGGACTTCCATTCAGAATTTTTTTGGTGTAAATATTGAGTTGCCCAACCTGGGGCAAGGCTACGTGGGCAGTAATATGCATTTCCATTACTGCCCATGAACAGGCTCAATCAAACCGAGCCTGCAATATTTTCATATTTGTCCTGTTCGTCAGCTTTCAAAGTTCCCTTTTCATCTATTTATAAATCATGCAGTTTTTGTCAAAATAATTATCTATCAGTTGTTTTTTTTTATCCCATTTAAGTGACAAATTGTGCTATTTTTTTCCAAATTTAAGGGCATCAGCTCCTTCCCTGATAATGAAAAAACAACAACCAGTTTTCAGATCCAGCGTGCAAGTTGAATATACCCAAGTATTTAATGAATATTCAATAATAACACCCAAGTAAATATCCTTAGGTACAACAGAGCCATTGTTTGATGTTTTATCTGTCTGTTCAGTGGCAGAGGGCTTGATTCTTCTTTATTGCTTGCAGAGTACTGAAAAAAGCTGATGGTCATACGTGTATCTCTGGAATTGATGGTTTTGCCCAGAACACTTGGAATGTTACATGCCTGGTGTAATCATCCAACACTTCAGCATACAGCAGTGGGATGGTAAATTATTACTTTGTTGCCTCATTTAATAGATAAAAATGATTTTCAAGAAAGAAAAGACCTTTATACATTGCTCAGTGTGTATTGTTTTTTCTTCAAAACATGCTGTCAAAAATGGCAAGTCTAAATTCACTGATAATAAAAGGTGAAGATCATATCATGTCTGTTGTGGACCTTCTGGTGGTAAAATACATGTTGGGTAAAGCATAAGTAGTTGAAATGAAAATATTTTAAGTACATGATCTCTCAAGTACCAGTTCTTGAAAAGTTACTATTGTCAGTATCAGGTTCTGTTGTGAGTATGTACATGTATATCAGTCATTTAGTAAAGTTCATCTGTGATACTCATTTTTTTAAAATTTCAGTTTATTGAAGACTGTCTGTGCTGTAATGTTGTCACAAGATTAAGAATGCTGATTGATAATTCTCTTCAAAGATGGTTGTATGGAAGGTATTCTGAATATTCTATCTAAATATTTCACATTTTGAGACTATTCACTTGCTCACCATCATACTTGGGGTTAGTGGTTCAAATACCTTAGTGTCTTGCTTTTCAAGTCACATTTTTCTTTACAAAGTGATGGAACCAATGCCTTGTACAAGCTCTCCCTTAACCTGTTCCTATGTCTTGTCTGTGTTGTAAATGTGTCTGTGTTTTTTCTTTAACAGATACCCATAATTAATTTGGTAATTTAAATGTAGACAAGACTAAATATAAATTAACATGCAAAACTATGGCATAAATCAATTCAAATTTTTCTTAATGGAAGCCATTAAATTTGGAATAATAATTGAAATTAGCAGATAACAACAATGTAGGCTGTCAATCCAATAACACAGCCAATGTACAAGGTTGTCCAAGAAAGTTCCTAGGCAATTCTGGATGTTTTAGAATTCAGTAGAGGGTAATATGTTACTAGTGTGCCAAATCTCCATTAGACATACATGCATACATGTATTGCAAATGTAATCTGTTTTCAAGACTTTTTAAAGACTCTCTCAGGGTCATAAAGTCTTCTCTGTATGTCTACCTGTTGTCTGTACAAAAACTTTGTCCAGAGTTATCAACATTTAATTTCTTTAAAGATTTATCACCAAACTATTTCTCAACAGCCATGTGTTTGAATTCAATGACCCTCCTTTGTCGGTCAACAAGTGACACTTCCTGTTCAGGAGAAATAATCAGTTTGACTGATTCTATTTCTCTTCTGCTTATTAGTGACAAAGATATGGGCCCAAGATCATAAAACTGAATCTGCAGACCAGTCTCAAATCTCAAACATTTGATTGGCTGAAAAGGCGACTGGTAGATAATGCAGCCTATCAGATGCTTACGATTTGAGGCTGGTCTCAAATATCAGTTTTATGATCTTTGGGTTAGAACATCTTTAATATATTTACTGGTGAAATACCTGTAATTTAGGTTTCACTACTCTATCAATTACAATGACTACAGCTTTGATCCACGCAAAGTAATGTAACCCTATAACGTTTTGACAAAATAAGGTTGATTTACGGTAAAGTTTTCTGCACAAAAGGACTTCATAAATGACTTACACATGTTGAAATTATTGTTCAAGGATATGTATGTTGCAACTGTTTATTAGATATAAAGAAAATGTGATTTCAGACCGATGTTATCTTTTATTCTTTCAGATTCCTGCTAATCAAAAGTCGAGTAACAATCTTGATGAATGAGGAAATATTGTCAGCAATAATGAATAGACAGCATATTTTCAAGCAGCATATATCTCCATGAAAGACTGAAAATGCATTGAAAAAGTCAGCTTTCGACAGCTTACTTTTTTATGCGTTCAGATCATATAATATGGACCAGTGCAAAGCTGAATCCAGACAAAGGCTGGGGAACATCTTTTAGCAAATCTACAGTGGAGTGGCAACACTTGGCACCAATATCATGAACAGTCTTGTGGTCAGAATTGACTTTCAGCATGACATTTTTATTCTAATTACATGTTTTCTTGTTATAAATCTGAGTAAATGTTGTCTATTTACTTGGAATATCTTATAAAATTAAATAGAATCTTCATATTGTATTTGAAATTTTTCAAATAAGACCAGGTTTTTTATGCAAAATATTTGCTTTTATTAGGGGTAATGAATTTTGACCTCAACAAGACGGAATGTCACGGGCAAACCCCTGGTTCCATCTCAAAGGTTAAGGTCACAGAGGTCAAAGGACAGATCGGAGATTGTCCATACATTGAGCATTTTTGTTTATATATGGCATTAATGTAAACCTCAATTAGACAGAGTGTTGTGCGCAAACCCCACGTCCCCATCTTAAATGTTGAAGTTACAGGGGTCAAATCTTGTGTGAAAGCTTTTCCAGCTCATAACTTTAACATGCATTGAGCTATGTTATTTGTATCTGGCATGTTAATGAGACATATTTTCATGCCGAAGAAACACTGGAAATACTCGATATATTATAAAAAACAACAACATTTGTAACATCATTCATAACTTCTACAGCATTACTGGTTTTTATCAAATGTGATTTAAATAGGCTCTGACAGCTTGCAGCAGGTCTGTAGAATGATATTGCACAATAAATTATACGTATGTCGTATTGTGAAATCCTGTAGATTTGTTACCAAAGAAGTGTATAATTACAAGTCAAGAATCACATCTTGATTCGTTTGAAGGAATAGAATTGTTTGCTCAGCAAAATGTTGTCATAACATTGCAGTCAAACTTAGCTTAAGTTCCATAATCATTAGTAGACATAAAAAAGGGTTGGAAAACTTAAAACTTCCTAAAACTTTCTACAGTACAAAAAATATTTGGTTGTTATCGGTTTTTGGAACATAGTGAATGCAATTTTAAAGCAAACCATAAAACAAGACAATACTACCATGTTGATAGGGTTTGCACAGACCAACCCATCAGTCTAGCCTCCTTGTGTAAAATTGGTGCAAATAATTTAATGTGAAATTATACATATATGAAGTACAGTCGCTGTGTTTGTTGTATTATTAAACTATTGTCTAGTTTAAAGGATCATGAAGTTTTAATACATTTTGTAAGTAGAATGACCTGAAGCTTTGAACAGAGTTATCATTAAATTAATTCCACAGTATACAGCAATTTTAACCACAAGTGCAGGAAACAAAAAATGCTCTCCAGGACCATGTCAACAACATCTCGACCTAAATGAATATTTAAACCCTTTCCTCCATATATATTATGCCTCTTATTGCTTGAGCAAACGGTCTAGATCCAGATCAGCAGGGATATCCTTGCCTTCTGATCAGGATTTGCACTGTGCTTTTTGGTCAGATATAACCTAAAAACAGTGTTAATTCTGATCAGATGGCACAGATGTGCCTGCTGATCTGGATCTACATTGTTCGCCCATGCCATAACTTTAGGTGTATTATGGTGAAAGGGTTAAACAATAACTCTGATTAGAAAACTGCCTTTCGAGTACCACTGACTTAAAAGACCTGACAACAGTAAAGGCCTTGTCAGCACCATCTATTTCAATAATAATAATAACACTGTTGGAAATCATACATTTGAACATGCGTTTGATTTTGAAGGAGGATTTCATGTATACAACTACCCTACCGACTGCATGTCATTAAGTATAACGTTAGACGTTAGTGGCTTTTTTTTATCTGGCATTGTACTGTACAAAGTGGTCAGCATGTGAAATCGGGCCATCACAATGTTATTATTGAATATTCATTAAATACGTCTGTAATATGTTGTCTCAATAGCGGGATGGCTTACAAGTACTTTGTTTTTAAGTCTGACATTGGATCATACAGTAATCTTGTATTCATATAAATAGACTCATGCGCAGACTAAAGTCAAACATACAAAATTGTCATATGTTTTCGCGTCAGCACGGTTCCTTTTGTTAATAACTAAGCAATTTCATTGGTCAATACTCGTGCACAGTTGTACAAAAAATCGTACTTATATGTGAAATTTCAGTATTTCTATATAACATGATTTTCTACAGAAATAAGACGTATTTTAAATTTCCTGGAAAAGCCGGTACGTGTCGTACAGAGACGACCTTATTTTCAGTGTACTGAAGATGTAATACAGAAAAACTTCCGATGGCGAACTAATTAAGTTGTGAAATATAAACTATTCAAACTTTTTTTAAGTTCACGCTTATTAATGGTGATGTTTAAGCAGTTCAATTGAACTATTTTAAAATAGAATGAATGCACCTGCATTGTCATAAAGTAGCAATTTCAATGAGTAATATTGTGGGTGGAATATTCAAAAGTATTTTTCCAGTACAATTTGACGGTTACAATTCAGTGTGCAACTGTTGTGGAATATCTACTATAATATAAAGAACGCCGATTCTTAGGACAAAATGTTCAACCCGAGTTAATAGCGACTGAGTTATGTGGCTTAGTTATGTGGTATCTCATAGAATGAAACTAGTCAAGAAGTACACCGAGGTATCTAACTGCGATGTACAATAATCAGGGATAAAGTTAATCTTTATCAGGGATTTGGAAATGTCCACTTTCAGTTACAATAAATCGGTGTACTCATAACAGACAAGTACAAGGGAATGAAACGGCCCAGCTTAAGGCACAAATAGCTCTTCGCAAATTAAGGTCTTGATTCTATTTTGATATTGTTTTTGTTTTAAATGTTACCATTTATTAATGAAAATGTTGCTCCCTATACGACATGAGCAGGATCTACACTATCCCTTATATATTCATTATGATATGTTTGACCAAGGGTGCGAACAAAGCAGATCCAAATCTGATGGAATGGATGTGCCGGCTGATCTAGATCTACACTGGTCGCAGATGCGATATATATGGAGTAAATTTAAATGGTTGAAGAAACAAAAAACATCAACAATATGTTCACCTGTAACTATTAAGTTGAAAAAGTAAACATGACCCATGTTCTTCAGTAAGTTGCATACGCTTATTCCTCATTCAAAAAAAATCCTGGTGCTACACAACACCAAAGTTCTCAACTTCGCTGGTGGAGTGGAAGAAGCTTCTAACCCAAAAGATAATGTTTTTAACTGTACTTTATAATCATTATAATTTTAAACATTAAACAAGACTACGAAATGGGGAAGCTGGTGGTCGGGAGACTACAAGTATCATGTAGATTTTACGCTCTGGTTTGCCAAATTTTCGGAGGTTGACTTCTTTGCAGGACTCAAACCTTTGATGATTTTCGATATGTGGTGGACAGGGACATGCAAAGGGATATAGTATACTGATTGCACATTATAAAACGTTTTGGTTTCTAACATCTTAACGTACTGTTAGGCCCATTTCTTAAAAATCGGATGAGTTATATAGAAGACAAGTATTGCGGCGTCACATATACCTTATTATTGCCATTCAACAGTCTTTCTATTTGTGGATATATACCAGAATTTCGTGAAACTGAACTGTATAGTACAAATCGTAAACGCTTAACAATACGCTCCCATTCAACTCCGAGATGCCCCATCTCGTTGTTGGTAATAATGAAGGATCACCGGACTGACATGACTTGTTAGAGTAGTTTTAATTAATCTGACTGAACCAAATCCGCTTTTACCTCCATGGATATGATTTGTATTCCATTTGCCTGGAGTGTAGATCCAGATAGGTATCCGAATCCATGCAGTATGATCAAGACGAACACTTGTTGCTTTTAGATTTATGCAGGGTTATTTCGGATCATTAATTGTAGATCCTGATCAGATTGCACAGGTATGCAGACTGATATGGATTTATAATGTTTGCACATGATTTAAGACATATATCCACTAAGCAAAGAGTTAAGCCAAAAGAAGTTGGAAAGAAAAATTCAAAATCAGGTACAACAAAACTTGTTTAATGTTATATTTATTCATACTTTACAATTCACAAAGCTTATAATATATCATGTCATGCTGTAACAAAAATTGCATTTAAAACAAAATCAACCTATCAACAGACTAGTAGTTGGTTCTTTAAAATAGATGCCAATAGAAGTACAGAACTATAACATTACGACATACACCTGGACTATCTTGGATGATGAATGAACTACTTTACCATAATATTACAACTTACAGTATGCTATTGATAACTTGAAAATCATATGACAAGTAAATTTAAATATGGTTCATCAGCCAGCAAAAAGTTTAACAAATTTGATATTGCTATTTATTTACTGATGAGTACTTGTCAATGGAAAAAATATTTCATTCCCTCATTTCTGCCATACGATCATTCTTAGATGTATCTACAGAATATAATGCACATTATTGTCTACTTATCCACAAGCAATTATACACCAAGAATAACAGCGATGAGGCATGAACTAGATTTCCATAATGTCCAATTACTGACAAAGAGTTTATGGAATCAGTGGAAATGCTGTTTAAGAAACTCTTTAAACATATATTAAATGTAACTTTATAATAAACAAGATGGGTGTTCAGTTAAACACTTGTGACCCTCTGTTACTTTGTCATAATTAAAATCCAAAGTGACCTTGACCTAAACATTTTAGCACGATCATTACCCTGTTATCAAAAGCAATATAACTTGAAATCTTTAAGAAGTAATGTTAAGAAATTGTAAACTTATATACAACCTTTTTATGACAAAATCCAAATACAAAAAGGGGCAAATTTCTATCAAATGCGACCCTGAATATTTTGGCATCATTATGACCCTGATGTCATAAGCAATAGAATTTGAAAGTTGGATTAAGTAATATTAAAAAAATAGAAAAGTAATAACCAATGTAAAGTTTTCATGATGAGCAGAAACACAGACAGACAAAGCGGTTCCATATGATCGCTTTTTCTTGGAAAGGGTGACAAAACTAAAAATTAATCTGATATTGTAAATCCAGTTATTAAAAAAAACTAAAAACATGTTGAACACAATAATACCAAAAAGAAGTAAATAATAGAAATTATAAAGATATTTAAATGAAGTAGAAAGTATATTTATTTTTACCAGAGTAAGATAGAAGGATTTTTTACAGAATGTGCATCAAAATTTACATTTATGATCAAGTATCCATGGGTTAATATGCATTATCCAAAATTTAGTGAAATCTGTCTCTATCTTTCAATGGTAAAAATAGACATCCTCTATTTAACACTTATATAAATATGTTGCTTTATATTGACAAGTAATGAAATGGCACCAAAATGTTTGTTTATAACACTATGTCATGATGTCATCTCAATGGTGAACCCATTTTCTAAATGTGATAATGCCTGTATGGGTACTAGCTTTAAAAGCAGTTTGAAAAGAACAATAAAAATAGAAGTGATAATCCTCTGTTTCAAAATCATTTAACAGAGAAAAGTTTATAATTTGCAGAAAAGAATACAATAGAGATGCATCAAGACTCTTAATTTGTGTGATCTAATAATGATTTCATTGGCAAAAGTAATAAAGTGACATATTTTGTTTAAACGATCAAACTTAATAATCAAAATATTAACTTAAACTTCAATACAAACATTACATCATCAAGCCAGATGTAAATGTTCAATACATAGTTAACACGTTTTCAATTTTTTAATGTTTTTTTTATTGCTTTCTCTTCTTCATTTAAACATATTGTATCTGATTTCTGATCTGTTAACCATGGGTCAAATTAATGGTGTCACTGAAAATGTAGATGCTTATTCAGTTCTGGCAGACAAAACATTTTTCTTTTCAAATTGTGTGAAACATCATTCATCCTGTGTACTTGGCTTTTTCCCATTATACCCCCAATTTTCTTTACTGACCAATGACTCTTGAATCGGGATGGATCTTGACGTGGTTGAATAACCAGGAATTTCAAATTGTCTTGACCAGAAATTTCAAATTGTCTTGAATTGTGAAAGTAGCACTTTCAATGGAAAGTTTGTAGCCGAAAATCTTCAGCTGGAGCTGTCACTGAAAAATTAAAAATGAATTAGTACATGTTATTCTACTCTGCTTCTTTTAAATAAAAGTAATAGCAATTGTGCTCAACTTTATATTTATCCAGATCTTAATGACAAAACCCCCACTAGACAGACTTCCTATTCATTCCCCAAATGCTATCAATACAGAAGTTTTATAATGCTTAATATAATAAAAATTATGACAAATATGCAGAAATTTCAAAGAATATTTAGCCAAATGAATGCAGTATTTAAGATAACCATACACCAGACTTCCCGAAAGTTGAAAATATGTGTCAGACATTTGGTCAGATGATATGTGAAAATCTGTCTGACCGAAACAAATTCTGTCAGACCGAAACATGTTAGGCTATTTGCAAGTATAAGAAGTTCAAATTTTTGTCTGACATTCGGTCTGATAACATCAGAAATCTAGTCTGACCGGCTCAAATTTTACCAGACAGGTCCTTCGGTCTGGCAACTTTCAGGATGTCTGCATACACAATGTATTAAACAGGGTTACCAACCATTGGGCATCACTTTTTGTTGGTTGCATCATTGATCTTCTGTCCAGGGAGTACTTTTTATCAATAATCCAAGGAAGGCAAAACACCTTTATTCTGTAAATAGACAAGAAAATTAATTTTGATCTTCACTCACCAAAAAGGTCAGCAGGGCTTTATATTCACTTTAACTGGGGACAGCAATCCAAATGTTTTTCATTCTCAAATGAACACAATTAAATATTGTTTGAATTATCATACTAAAATTCCAAAATATCCTCATTTTTGTCAAAAATCTTAATAAGAATTTGAGATTTTATGGCTGTTTGGGATAGCTAATTAGCTATTGGAACAGCCATGTTAACATCATACACAAGTAGAAATATATTGAACTATCCTAATGCGCTTACATCGCATGGTCTCATTACTTAATTCAATATTCTATCATCTAATTATTAGTACATCGGTCGTTTTACAGCTTTAATTCATAAGTTGCATTGACAGGCTGATTTTCACAAACATTGTTTTTCCCTGTAAGTAATGATTTAGTTTATATTAAATTATTTTTGTGGGATACGTGTAACTGATCGTATAGTGCGAGCCAGGTATTCAAACTTGTTTTATAGTATATGTCATATGATATAAGTTGAATGCGTTTAAAAAAAAATAAGTGAAATATGCATATCAGGAATGGCCGCTTCCAGCTGACAAAGCCTCCCCATTCAATAAATAGTAGAGAGGAGAAGAAAGCATGGTTTTACAATAATCAGTTTAAAATAGTCGCCACAAACAAGTAACGAAATAAGTAAATAATACTTGAAATAAGTAAAACTTTGATACCTTATGTCTGTAAGATAACAGTCTGTGAGTGTTCTGATTATAGAAGTAACCTGAATCAATATAGTGTTCTAAAACGAAAAGAAAGTAAAAAGTTGAAAAACATTTCATTGCCAAAGATTTTCAGAGATGGAGCACCAAAAATTGCCTTCCTTTTTTTACACTCTGAAAAATTAAAGAGATATGTCGATTTATAAATTGCTAATTTTGACTTCAGACTTGTCATTTAATTGAGCATTTGCTCTTATCAAGCAGGGATATAAATGAAGTGCAACCAAAGACCAAGATCAGTGTCTGTGAAGTGTTGCAGCGAGAAGCCAACAGGCGCTTTCGTTACCGACATGGCAGCCATTAACTTCTGGTCTTGAGGAAGTGGATTGTACAGAAGATGTATGCCCATGTACTATAAACACATTTTTATGCAGTTATGGAAAGTATTCAGGGTAAGAAACGAAATTTAATTTCTTGAATGTTTAACTATGTCTCTGGAGAAGAGATAATGTTTTACCCTTTATGTCGCACTGGTTTCCTGCTATAACAGGAGTAAGATATAACAAGGCAGTCGGAATGACAGCAATATCCCCCGCAGCAGATGTAAAAGTGGGAAAGGTTATGGATGGTTAAGAGTAAATTAAACAATAGCTCTGGGCAACGGGCAGGCCGGTGAAAGCCAATTCAAGTGCAACGGTATGTCGTGTTCAGTTTCAAAGTATTGGCCTACACAAACACAACAGGCAGCCTTGACCTTGAGCCAGCCAGGTTGGAAGATGTGTTTAGCACATCAGGTTAATGAACTGAAAATTTCACTTAAGTTTCATGATATTCATTCCAGGGGTTCAGAAGATATGAACTGGACATTGAGCCAGCCATGTTGGAACACGAGTTCTGCACTTCAACTTGATGGGGAGAACATTTGACTTAAGTTTCATGAAATTTGTTCTAGGGGTTGAAAAGTTATTGACTGGACACAAAGCATGCAACTTTCATGAAATTCCTTCAAGGCTTTTCACAAAACACCACTGGTGACCTTGACATTGAGGTGGCCATGTTGGAACATGGGTTTTGCACATCGTCTTGATGGGAAGAACATTTGACTATAAGTTCATGAAATGCCTTTTAGGGGTTGAAAGACGGACGGACGAAGACCATTCCTATATCCCCCAGCCGCTATGCGTCTGGGGATAACCAAGAGTCATCAAACTTCCATCATTTTATGTGATGATTATTGGATTTATTTAAAGCGGCATTACTTCAATTTAACACGCTCTTGTATGAAATATTACATGTATTTGGAACTATAGGCACAAATCTGCAGCATAAGTACGGGCTAAAATAAATTTGGTCCGCGCGACTAAAAGCGAAAGTAGGATTTCCGAAACGTCACAGAAATCGAGATCGCGCATGAAGTGGTCGCTTCGTTAAAACTAGGTGCTAAATATAGCTCCATTATATTTAGCTTGTTAAAAGTTCGTTAACTATAATTTAACATTATCATTGAAAATCAAGTCTGTAAGAAAGAATTCGATCGGACCTTTTGTGTTCTGTTAGAGAGTTTATAAATTTGAGTCTTTATGGACAAATATGATTTTTCCATAGTGTATTCTTACTTAAGTTTAGGACTGGGGCTTTAATAGAAGATGATTGCAAATTGTATTTGAAGTAAAAGGTCATGGTCACAGGGGTGTTTAATGTCTAAAAGATCAGTCTTCAAACTTATGGATGATTGGACTGTTACAGTATTACAGGAATCACTGGGTCAAATGTTAAGGTCACAAGTCCAATCAATTCTTAGTCAAGAACTATAGTCACATAGGTTTAAAACTTATCAGGATCATTGGGCTCCTTAAATAGATAACCAGGATTGTTTTTTGGAGTCAGAGGTCAAGGTCACATGAGTTGAAAAGATGAAATTCATTTCTTGTTTAGAACCTTGTATACAGTCTTCAAACTTTATAGGACGATGGTATCCCTTAAATATTGTTTTTATGGGTTCACTGAGTCAAAGGTCAAGGTCACAATGGCTGTGAAATTAAAGTCAGTTTCTGCTCCATATCTCAAGAACCCTTCGACACAGTCTTCAAACTTTACAGAATGATTTAGGATCAAGGTTCATGGATACATATCCAAACTTATCATTAGTGATTTCCTGCCTATTACTATGCAAAGGTGCCAAAGCTAGTAAGTTATTGTATTTGGTTTGCTATGAATAGTAACTGTTACAAGTTAAAAAAACAATGCATATACCTCATACATTTTCTTATTATAAATACTTTCCAATATGAGCATTTATCAAGTCGATGAAATATTTCAAATAAGTGATCAAGATAACATGTTATGCCTTCAATGGCTGAATTTAGGGACGTTCCATCTAGGCTTTCTGTCTTTGGAAAAGGTTATATGCCTAGCCAGATCGTACAGACCTATGCAGACATTTTGAAGTTGTGGTATTATTAATCAACATATGTATTTCATGGTCCAGTATTTTACACTAATTGTTTGAAACAATTATGCAGGGGTAAATAGTGGACATCTTTGTTCACATGTCTACTCTTTAAGCTACTGATTGAGATATCATTAAATTTCACCGGGCTTTAATATTTTTGGTTTTCGCGCTATGAAAAGTGTGCAAAATCAAACCCAAGCAAAATCAAACCACTGGTTGACTGAATATATACATGAATATTTAAGAATTTTTCAACTGCACAAAATTATGTACTCACCAAAATGCCATTTCATCTTCTTCGGGAAATTTGATACCCACAAAATTAAATGATACTACAGTATTGATTTACATAATAGAACTTTGATTTTTGAATGTCATCAATAATTCCATGAACAATAGTATATCGAACAACAACAAATAACATCAGATTGCCTCTAATAGCTTTAGAAGTAATTGTCCTATTGACACAATACTTAGAAAACATTGTTTTATAAAGCTGTGTCTGTAAACAAGAGAGTGATAATTCAATTATTTCTTTTTATTGTTATGCCTTCAGTTGGCTTAAACCTGAAACTTAAAAGTTGCTAATAGTTTTGAAAATATATGTCAAGGACTGTTTGTTACATTTTAATTTCAGAGAATAATTTCAGGTTGTACATTTCCCTGCCCTGTGGTTTGTAGCTGGGAAGATGGTTTACTAGATCTTATTTGTTGATGTTGTGCAGCAGCTGTACTCTGGCAGAAACCAAAGGTAACTGTAAAACTTGTGTGGTAATTAAAATATTTATATATTGGATCAAAATTGCAGTTTAACACTTCAACTCCAAATCACTGTAACTTCTGTTGTATACTTTAGTATAATTATAATTCAAATGCTGGACATATTGCTTTTTTGCAGACATAAATTTGTTTTCACAAAGTGTTCATGTGCCTATAAAGAAACAAGAAATATCTTTAAAAAAGATAAACGGCGTTGATGGAAAAGATTTATATAAATATGTATATAAGAAAGAAAGAAATACAGAGAGGCAAAGCAGACACAGTTTAGATATTTTATTTGTTATAGCTGTTGACGAACCCTCCCTGCCTTCTTAGTATGACTTAGAGATTAAGCGACCGAATCATGACAACTCATAAATTTATTGAAAGTATCTTTCAAAAAAATGTTGAAGCTGTTGCAACAATTTCATGCAGTGATAACAAGGCGATTAAAGAAGCAAAATATTCAGTTTCAATAAAATACCTCGTGTAGAGTGAGAATTCAAGATGAATACATGTCCTTGAAATTTAATAAATATAAATAATAACAGCCTGTCACAAGAGCGAAATCTACCAACTTTTACGTATATTTAGTTTAAAAAAAGTGTCCGTCCTGAGTATTGAACCCGGGGCCTCCGCTTGAGAGGCGAGAGTGTTAGCCACTAGACTACATAAACTTGTCTTACGAACTTGAAATTAGCAATCAGTATCAAAGGAACTAGAAAGGAACCAGTAGGAAAAAGGAATATCTACACTTCTCTTTCGTTTTACACTGTGTATTGTATGCAAGTGACACCCAAGAATATTCCATATAATATTGTATTAAAGCCATCAATATTGACTTAACTGGTTACTTAAATCGTAAATATGTTTTTCCTCCAATAGAACACCCACTAACAACCAATCTAATTAATCTATTTGATTTTTCCGCTGCATAATAATAAAACCCCACTAGATACCTCTCCAGCCTGCTAGATGCCTCTCTGGTGTAAATAGCTACCAATCGAAATAGTTTATTTCATTTTCCCTCTGCATAATAAGAGAATACGAGTATTATTTACAACATTTCATTGGTCGAACAACTAGGTCAAAAGTGAGCTTAGACAGCTAACGCCGAAAAAATAGTATTGGAAATAATACCAGTTAGTCTAGTCCCCATTTTAATTTTTAGCTCACCTGTCACGTAGTGACAGGGTGAGCTTTTGTGAGGGGGGTTCGTCCGTCGTCCGTCCACAATTGTTGTCCGCACTCTAGCAGACGGAATTTTGGTCCAATCTTATTCAAACTTGGTCAGAATGATTATCTCAATGATATCTAGGTCAAGTTCAAAACTGGGTCATGTGACATTGAAATCTAGGTCACTGGGTCAAATTGCAGAAAAAGCTTGTCCGCACTCTAGCAGTCTTAATTATAGTGCAATCTTC
Source organism: Corbicula japonica (assembly GCA_038501625.1). NCBI lineage: Eukaryota > Metazoa > Mollusca > Bivalvia > Venerida > Cyrenidae > Corbicula > Corbicula japonica. The sequence goes on along the minus strand of JAZAYU010000121.1, from coordinate 1,831,598 downwards.
TTTTAACTTGAACAGAATGTTTATCTTAATGATATCTAGGTCAAGTTCGTAACTGGGTCATGTGACCCTTAAAACTAGGTCACTAGGTCAAATTAAAGAAAAAGCTTGCGATCTTCTTTAAACTTTGTCAGAATGTTTATCTCAAAAATATCTAGGTAAAGTTTGAAACTGGGTCATGTGACCTCAAAATCTAGGTCACTGGGTCAAATTATAGAAACTTTTCCGCACTTTAGCGGTCTTAATTATGGAGCGATCTTCTTTAAACTTTGTCAGAATGTCTATCTCAATGATATCTAGGTCAAGTTCGAAACTGGGTCATATGACCTTGAAATCTAGGTCACTGGGTCAAATTATAGAAAAAGCTTGTCCGCACTCTAGCAGTCTTAATTATAGTGCAATCTTCTTTTAACTTGAACAGAATGTTTATCTTAATGATATCTAGGTCAAGTTCGTAACTGGGTCATGTGACCCTTAAAACTAGGTCACTAGGTCAAATTAAAGAAAAAGCTTGTCTGCACTCTAGCGGTTGTAATTTTGGTCCGTTCTTCTTTAAACTTGGTCAGAATGTTTATCATAATAATATCTAGGTCATGTTCGAAACTGGGTCATGAAACCTTGAAATGAAGGTCACTAGGTCAAATGATAGAAAAAGCTTGTCCGCACTCTAGCGGTCTTAATTTTGATGCGATCTTCTTCAAACTTGGTCAAAATGTTTATCTCGATGATATCTAGGTCAAGTTAGAAACTGGGTCATGTGACATTGAAATCTATGTCACTAGGTCAAATTATAGAAAAAGCTTGGCCGCACTCTAGTGGTCTTAATTTTTGTCCGAACCATTGAACAGATGTTCGCAGGTGAGCGACCCAGGGTCCAATGGACCCTCTTGTTATGTTACCCGAAGAAATTAGGGGGAGCATATAGTTGCCAGGTTGTCCGTCCATCCGTATGTCCGGCATTCTTCATAACTTTTTATTTGAAGTCAGATTTTAAAATTATTTTACAGAAATGATCACCATAATGAGATGACATGTTGCACGCAACATTTGGGTCACTACCTTGAAGGTCAATGTCACAGCATGACCTTGTAGCAAAATCTTGTCCGGCCCATTACTCTGTTATTTGAAGTCTGATTTTAAAATCATTGAACAGAAACGAGCACCATTATGAGACGACATGTTGCATGCAACATTTGGGTCGCTTCTTTGAAGGTCAAGGTCACAACATGACCTTGAAGTAAAATCATGTCCGGCACATAACTTCTTTATTTGAAGTATGATTTTAAAATTATTTGACATAAATGATCACATTTAACCAAAGTTTCATGAAATTCCTTAAAGGGGTTTAGAAGTTATCAAGCAGACATGACAAACAAGGTTCAAACCTTTAAACATATTGACCCTTTAGCCAGCTAGGTTGGAACATGGGTTCTGCACATTGTCTTGATGAGATGAAAATTTGACCAAAGTTTCATGAAATTACTTGCAGGGATTAAGAAGTTATGGAGAGGACACAAAATCTGGGAGGGAAATTTTTCTATTGCCATTAAGAATTTAAATTAATATTTTACTTCCCAACATCCTACTACATACTGATAGTGAAAAATTCTTACCTTGTATGAATTAGTGTGCCATATAGGAGACATTCATCCAGCAGACCTCAACATGGGTATCAGCTAAACTCTCTACACAGAGGCACAACGGCAATAAACTTCTTCACAAACCAAAGATCCAACTTCACTGAAATCAAACATATGAAGTACATTTAAGTTTCCTGTGAACTATTTTTAACATTTTCTTACAATATCTTAATATCTCTTATATCATGGTTTATAAAATACACAGAAATCAGGGATTTTTCTGCCTATTTTGAGAATAGGATAATTTAATGGTACATGTAGTTACTGAGTAATATCTAAATAGAATGGGCCAGAAAAACATATGTTAGTATCATTGTATTTTTGTCCAAAGCCACCCTAGTCGCGAAAATGTACTAAAGAAGAATGAAGTGTTCAACAAGTCAGATTACAAATTAATGTATATTATGCAGTTTCAGGTACTTTCTGCAAAGTTATGCAGAATAGTTATAAAATCATTGATACTTTTTATATCTATAACGTTGAAAGAACTCTGAAGGTCCGGAAAATAAACATTCTTTCATCGTGGACACTAAACAATTGCATTGAGTGGATGAAGGGAAGTAACCTATTAACTGTGTATTTTAATATATTTTATGCAATTTTTGCTGAAATTCTGGAAAAGTCAGAGCTGAAACAATAGCACCGCAAAGCGGGGTAATATACACCCGAAGGGTTGTATCAGAGGATGTGAGCAAAATTAAAGCCCGAACGACAGGAACAAGCATCAAAATGGTCCAATTAAAAAAAAAGGAAGTTATATATATAACTAGATGGGTGTTCAGTTGAACACTTGTGTCGCCCTCTGGTGCTGTCGGAATAAAAATGCAAGTACAAAAAGGGGCATAACTCCATCAAATGTGACCTTGACCTTAAGAATGTAGTATCGTCACGAGCGTATTGTCAAAGGGAATATAATTTGAAAGTTTGATGAAGAAATATTAAGAAATGGCAAAGTTATAGCCAACATTAAGTTTTCATATAACGGGGAATAACTCCATCAAGTGTGACCTTGACCTAAAGAATGTGGTATTATCAGGAGCGTGTTGTTAAAAGGAGTATAATTTGAAAGTTTGATGAAGAAATATTAAGAAATGGCAAAGTTATTGCTAATGTTAAGTTTTTGTAAAAAGGGAAATAACTCCATCAAAAGTGACCTTGACCTAAAGAATGTGGTATCATCACGAGCGTATTGTCATAAGGAATATTATTTGAAAGTTACATGAAGAAATATTAAGAATTGGCAAAGTTATACCCAACGTTAAGTTTTTGTGTCTAAATATTAGTACAAAAAGGGGCATTACTCCAGCAAATGTGACCTTGACCTTGAGAATTTGGTATCATCTCAAGCGTGTTGTCATAAGCAATATAATTTGAAAGTTTGATGAAGAAATATTAAGAAATGGCAAAGTTATAGCCAACGTTAAGTTTTCGTGACGGAGCGACGGACTGATGGACGGACAAAGCAGTCCCTATGTATCGCCATTTCTTCTCAAGGGCGACACAAAAAACTAAGTCCCCACCCCAAAAATCCTAAACAGGTATAAAAATGTAAAAAAACAACAACAACAATTAGAGTTACCATCCAATGCATATCTCTATATAGTCATATGACACTTAAATCCTAAGTGTGACCTTGACCTTGAAGTGAGCCATCCGGAATATGCGATCTGCATGTCATCTCAATGTGGTAAACATAAGGGTAGGGTGTCTTTTAAACCCTTCAGGGGGTTCAAGAGTTACAATGCCGAAGGGAAACAAAGTCATACGACCTTTGACCCCTAAGTCTGACCTAGACCTTAGAGTGAGCCATCCTGAACACTGCTTCTGCAGGTGGTCTCAATGTCGAAAACATTTGTGTCAGGTTTCTTTGAAACCTTCATGGGGTTGAGAGCGAAAGGAAAATAAAGTCAAATGAACTTTGACCCCTAAGTCTGACCTTGACATTGAAGCGAGCCATCCTGAACATGGCTTCTGCATGTTGGTTTCGAAGTGGTAAACATCTGTGTCAGGTTTCTTTGAAATCCTTCAAGGATTCAAAAGTTATAGAGCGGAAGGGAAGTTGTTAACGGACAGACAGACGGATAACAAGACGGTAACATAATACGTCCCTTCGGGTGTATAAAAACCCTGCTAATGGACCACTTCTGCATTTGACCACTGACATGTTGTCTAGGTTTATGTAGACATAACCTGCCAAAATCTAATCTAAATAATATTGGAAGAATAATTTCATGTTGTCAAATAAAAATCAGATCTGTTCAAATCAAGCCCATTTACCAGTAATTACAGTCTACTTAATTACTGATAGATCATTTTACACCACTGAATGATAAAATAAAGACCTGGGCATGCTCAAATTTCAAAAAAGTTTGAAATGTATCATATTCTGATCATGAAGTGTTTATACTATTGTAACTATTTTAATGTGGCGTTCACAATAAAAGAAAAGTTTCTAAAGCATTATATTCTTGTTTGGAGTTAATATTTTTTGTGGTTGAAAGCTAAAGTCAAAAATGTTGTGCTGATAATTTCTAAAGGTTCAAAAACACTGCAGTAGTTGATAAATCTTCAACAATGAACTTGATCATTTGTCCCTGTAGCTTTGTTTAAACCTTTTAATACTTCTTATAATTATGTATGTTTTAACATGTGTTGACCAGTGTAGATCCAGATCCAATCTGATTAAAATCACCACCTGAAAACCGCTATGCCAGGGATTTCGATAGTTTTTGAAAACCAAGGGTCATCTAACCCCTGTTTAGAGTTTTGAAGGGGTCATAATCAGATGGTCATGAGTCATTTCTTGTTTTAAGTCATCAGATCTAACATGTTGTTAGATCTGACTTTAGTTAGATTGGATCCAGATCATGCCTGCAGATCTTAATAATAACATAATGAATCTAAAAACACACTGTAGATCCTAATCAGATGGGCATGCATGTGTCAGCTGATCTGGATCCATTCCATTAGTCATCACAATAAAGGTGTATCTATGGATTAAAGAATTATTAAATGCAGATGGAGGAATAAATTTTTATGTGAATCGGTAGAAGATATCGTACCAGCTGCCTCGGAAGCCCAATAGGTTAAGCGTCAGCATGGTAAGGTTGGAGGTTCAAATCCAGGTTGAAGCTACTCTTTTCCACCCAAATCTACCACATTGATATTGTCGACAGGAAGAATTACCCTTGAAGCTCTTTTAGGCAAAACAATCGACCCAAACCTGAACCTACCCTAGTGGACATTTGACAAGTAAATTGGAAATTCTCATGTAAGTGGGGTGGAATTTAGTAGGTTTCATAATAGGGGCCACGGTATCTCAGTTGGTAGAGCATCAGCATGGTAAGCTGGAGGTCCTATGTTTAAATCCTGGCCGAGGCAACTCTTTGAAGTTTTAGTCTTTCCAACCCATATCTGCCAAAAATCTATCTGTCATCTTAATTTGGGATTTAGTCCCAAGTCTCCCAGCAACTTGCAGATAGAATGAGAAGTACCAATTTGTTAGTATCAAAAAATGGCTTCATTAAATCACACATGTTGAAAGGGATTTGGCAGGGAAGTGGTGGTATGGTAGTGGGTGGGGGCTGTTAATTGCAGTTTGCACGGCTAAATTAGCTATCAAAGTATTTGAACCATACAGCAGGGCTCTCACTAGAGGGAGACTTGGGAGAAGTAGTCTCCCAAAAGTGACCAAACTTCTCCCGTTTTCGAGCAATGGGAGAAGTCATATTGTATAGATTATATAGCTAAAGAATGCTATTGACTGCAAACTTCTCCATAATTCAGTAAAATTATGACAAAACTTCTCCCCGATTTGCAAGTCTAGTGTGAGCCCTGATACAGGCCCTGTTTCAGCGAGAAAAACCTCTTATATAAGTACTTAGTCAATTTGTTCAATTTCCCTATTTAGAGGTATCCGCAGGATATTTCTCGCTGAAACTAGGTAGTACAAAACCGGGTCCTTCTCGCCTCTGTCCCTATGCTTGGACTTCGGTCTGGCAACTTTCGGGACGTCTGTCACTCCTGACTACATTTATTCATATCAGTAAGAAAGATGGGACACCTGCAGTTTACCGGTACGGCTGTTGTCGCCCCATAACCCCGCTGGCATAATTAATCATATATTCATTGAACAGTTAGTTCAAAATATAGTGGTGAATGGGGGCTGCCGCCCCCACGCCCCCGCCTGCATTAAATAACTAATATATAACTATAACGCAAGCTCTATGTAAACATCCGTACCGGTAAACTGCATTCTAGCCAGAAAGATAGATGTATGGTTAAAAACCTGTATTTATCAGCTGAAGAAATTTCGGAAAGATCGTGCACTTGTCTGTTATTCGGGAGAGCAAATCCTTAAATAGTGGGAGCCGCCATTTTTTCATATTTTCGTCGTCCGTCGAAGCGCATGCGCTCTATGTATCTAAGTGTCTCCTTTTTGTTATCTGCTAATAGCAGTTAACAAATCGCCTGCTGAGGCTAAAAATCACAATTTTTAACAACTAGTAGTAGGCTAAAAACACTAATAAATTTCTAGTATTAGTAGGCTAATAAACTTGGATCGGGTGCCACTGAACATGTTCAGACGTTGTTAATTTAGTAATTGTCATTGAAGTTTAACTTAAAAGTCATTCAAAGAGCTCATTTTTATTGAGGCAAAGATTGATTAAAATTGAAATGTCTGTAAATAAATCTACTTTTATTTGTTTTTACATCAAATAAACATTTCTGTTTGATTGGCATTCAGTAGGGGCAGTATCATTTAAATTCACAGTAGCGTTATTTATCAGTGTGGCGGCCCTAAAAAGTCTCCACGTACTTATTCACTATTATTAATAGCAATTAATCGTTTTCCGGTGTCGTGCAGTGATGATTGCGTTTATCTTGATTATTAGATGAACCTTTTTATTCGGGGGGGGGGGGGGGGGGTTGTCCCGGTTAGCTCGATAGGTAGAGTAATTGGCATTGCCTGGCTAGACGCTGTCGCCGTATGATTACAAAACCCAATAGGGACAATATCATTAGAAAAGAGTGAAATATTCATATCAGGAGTGGCAACATCCAAAAAACACAGCCACCCCACACAGACAAAAAGTAAATAGGAAAAGAAAGCATGGGTAATTAAATGATAAATTTCACAATAGACAATACAAACATTTATCCAAAACGAGAACACGTACATTTTTTCGCTTAACAATTCAATAAGCTTCTTATGTTATATACGTAAGTGTGCTTTTGCATGAAACACTGTCATACAAAAATGAAATATGCATATCAGGAATTTTCACAACCTAAAAAAACATCCTCTCCACGCAGCTAAAATGTAGAGACGAAAAGAGAGCATGTGTTTCGTTTTGAGCCGTGTCGTTTGGATTGAATTTTCGAAGACAACTTGTGTTTGTTTGTTTATATGAGAACCTGCATGGGAAAACGTGAGGTCGGTGCATTCTATAGCCTGGTTTAAACACCCAGCGGAAAACGTTTTTACAGCTGGCCTTTCAAAGGCGATAACGCTCCAGATTCTTATTTCATCTATTGTCTGTGTTGTCCTTTTTTGCAATAAATCATTGTATAAACCCAAGATATCTGTTTCTCTACTTTTGGGATTTGTTGGGAGACTGTGTTTTTATGTGGATATTCATGGTATGCATATTTCACTTTTTTTTAACTAGTACATAAACACATTTTGCGAAACTCGTGATTATATCCGCTTGTGGAGTGAGCGCCATATATCGCAAGGCACTTGATTAATTTTGTCACGATTGCACTAATTAAATCAGTGAATTGGGGACATGGAACAGTAAATCATATAATACACTTGGAGCGTGTCCGTTCAATGTTTCAGATAGCAAGAGGCATTGACCAGACAGGTCACCGAACCAGCAACTTTAGGAGATCTTGTGCTTTTAAGGATAATCAACTAACATTATTTGATCCCATTAGAGCAAATTAAGGATTGAATCGATATTTGATGGTTTTCATTTGGGTACGGTACAGTTAGGTTGTGTAAAGTGTGTTAAGCCCAAAGGAGAAGGATAGAATAGTTTCTCCTTAAGATGCATGCATTATTAATTATTATGATAATACTCTGTATTATCCAAATATTCTTTATATATAAATAAATATTTAAACATTAAACCATGGATAGAATAAATTACTTGAAAGTGTAATTAAATTAAATACGACTACCCCCAGAAACTCTTCAATTAAATAACTAATACAATTACTCTGCTTTTTTAAATGTAAACTTTGCCTCAAGTAATTAATTAAATTACGATTAAGGACTTAGTATTATGGAAAGGGATATTGACTATATAAAGAGGGAAACGATCTAGACAATTATATCTGCAAAACTAGGCTTACCTTAAATCTAAAAATATGTGAATAAGTATGGTAAGCTGATAAAGTTTATTTCATCCGTTATTTAAACCAAAACCGATGAATCCCAACTCACCAATTAAGAAAAATGTTGACAAGGCAATATTCGATTTGTGCAATAAACTGCCAGTTTCTCTCAAAGTTTTATAATCCTACAAAATTCAGTACATCGCGTAAAATTCTTCATGTTAATGGATGGCACTGTTATAATAAAGGCTCAGAAGGGACAGTAACTTTTCAATTATCATCTGGTATCTTTTTAAGGCATCTAAAGAGTATGCTGCAATTGTGTGGTAGACTTACTGCTATTAAAACTCTGGTTGGATCATGCCCTTTTTACACTGCATGTAGTCTTGTTTCACAATTAATGTAAAATAAATTTAACAAACTAAATTAGTGTTTCCCCTGAAATTGAAAAGTAAAAACGAACACAAGAAGAGCTGAATATAAAGAAGAATTTAGATTAGAAAAGTTAAACAACTAGTTAGGATAAACTGCAGACTGCCCAATCAGATCCGAATATACACGGTTTGATGTCTGTCATTATCCCAATCCCACAAACAGTAAGTGCCCATTTACCTGCAATAAGTTGTCTGAAATCATGATAATAAAAATTCACGAAATTGTGAAATTTCCAACGAGTGCTATATATTTAAAAAAATCTACAATAAAAATCTCAAAATGGATTTTACATGATGCACCACATTTTTTTAATTCCCAATCTCAAACAAAAGAAAAAGAACGAACAAAAAACAAAACAAATAAAACAAATAACAAGCAAAAACAAGACTTTTAAACATTTTCGATCCTGTAGTATTTGTCAACTCACATCGGTGCCTAACATGCAACCTAAGACCTTCACACATTCATTATTTTCGCTGCTTGAAAGTCAAATATAATCATTATCCCTTTTTATGATGGCATTGTCTGTATCCGAAATGTCGAAAATATCCAGGAAATACAAGAAGACTTACAGTTTAGGTGATTGACATGTCGCCATCCTGAAAACACCTAAAGAGCAGTAAAACGCTGCAAGGCAGAACTTTCACAACTGTTACAGTAGTTGCAATTAAGGATGAACAAGAAGCAGAATTAACACATTTAACAAACACTTCGGGACAAGCAGCAAATATAGTAAATACAGTAGGTTGAGCCATCTCTTTTCAAAATAAACTGGTTCCATTAGTCAGGAAACATTTTCAATTTCGCTTTGGGTTGATTAGGTTAATGTTTATTGTTTGTAATCTACTATGTTATCTATCTCCCGGAGGAAACAATTCAGAGAAGATGATTCTTAAGCGACTGTTCAATTATTAATATCTTATTAATACGGAACTTTCACCTTCTGAAGTAATACAATGCTTGTTTACATCATTACAGAGTTTGCCATGTCAGTCAAAGAACCGATTGATTTAAAGACAAGGAAGTATCTTTTGCTATAGTGAGTATTGTTATGGCTTTCTGTAAATTTCAAAGTACTGTATGTACTGTACATAAAGTTGTTGTCTGTACTGGAAAAATGTGCTATTTATTATGTTCAAAATATGTGTGTTAACACCTCGATATAAATGCATGTTGAATGAATTTATAATCAGCTCTTCTCTGTATTACCTTTGGATTTTATGTGCGATAAAATTATTTATGTCAGGGTTCAATGCGTCTAAGGTTCTTCATCCGATTATATAACAATTTATGTTAATATGTCGGCCAATCAAAATAGGCTAAACATAGCACGTGGTTCCAGTGTCCAAACCGGGCCACCGGGTCGCTCCTTCATACGTTGCCTCACAGATCTCACCAAAAGGTCACTCGTACATCGCACCGCATTACCCTTGACAGAGAGAGTGGTAAAGACCTCACAACTTGGCAGATTTTTGCGAATCATTTTAACGGTATCAACCTACTGTTACAGGAACGGTGGGAAACTGACACATCAATGCACTTCTATACAGATGCCTCGTGCTCGATAGGGGGCGGCGTTCCTTGTAGCGGCATTTCTCAGTCCGTGGAAGGTTAAAATAATCAAAATGTTTATTTAATTAAAAGTGTATGGTATTTTAATAAATGCCAATTTATCAAACACCCTTGCCTTTTGTTATTTTTACTTACAAGTGGCGCCAGCCTGTCAGTCTCTTTATTGAACTCGCCCAAAAATGGATTTTATGTATTATTAAATGATTTATGTCGGGGTTCAACGCGTCTAACGTTCTTCATTACCTTAGTATTACTTTTAGTGCTTTGATTCCGAATAAAACTTATGTAAATATGTCGGCCAATCAAAACAGGCTAAACGTGGTTCCATGTCCAAACGGATTAAACACACTTCAACTTTGCTTTCTTCCTCAAAGAAGACAGAATTTTAATACATGTTAAATAAACACCACCTCCCTTTCCACCTCGATATGAAAGTGATGTGCTTGGCCGACTTATCTTCTTCATTAAATTTAGATGTATATTATTGTTTAAATATTTCTCTTCGCTTTTGTTACTCATCCCTAGTTAAAACCAGTTCAAAACATCACAAACTGAATTGAATATTATGTAAGAACGAATAAATTAAATCCATTTTAATATCAAAGATACAAGATACGGCAGGGCTCAGCAATTTACAGGCGGTAACTCCTCCTGTTCTCATTTTCCTGATATGTTAAAATGTCTTTATTATACATTTATCTGCGTCTGAATGTGGCTACTACTGATATGCATGTTTCGCGTTTTTGCATGTGTCAATGGCAAAAATGTTCAATAAACAACAATCCTTAGAACTATAATAAAATCAATGCAGCTTTTCACCGTCATATAAAGATAATAAAACTACTATTTGGTTTGAGAAGAACAATTTTCGTTTTTCAACAATTTAAGCTAAACCTAGTGTTTAAGCAGTAAAATGAAAAAAATGATATAAGTGTAAATAACACAACTACTACATTGAGATTGTAACTGATAAATAGCTGTTAAAACTTATTATCAAAGAACTACTTGAGACAGATCAAATACGAATAAAAATAAAACGTATAAAGCATCCGATAGAGACATCAGTTTAAAATAGTCGGCGCTAAAGTTACCGTTGGATGCCGATAAGATTTTCAAACATATTAAATGAAATTTACGTAAACAAATATATAACTACAATCTTTTGTTCATATTGAATACGGTAACACAAATTGTACAATTTTTGGAGACATTTAAATTACGGTATTGAACCTCCTACACTTTGCCTCTCTCAAATATATATTTATTTTACAAGACATGTAATAACATATTTCGAAAAACCTCATTACCAGTAAAGTAAAAGTAGGAACATTTGCAGTTTGAATACAGAAGATCAAGCAGGGATACACACGATATCTTGGTTAGTGTCGGGCACCAAATAGCCCGCAAAACCATTTATTCTCCAGTGATAATATCCGTCGGATTACCGAAATAAGAGCGTCTTCAATGGTGGAAAAGAAGAAAATATTACCACATAAACATGATTATGTTTCAGCTCTTACAAATAACGTGATTAAAGACAATCCGATCAGGTGCACTAGGAAACATTCACCGCTTATGCTGAGATCACTTGATTATGTTGGTTAATAGTCGTTTGTTTGTTTTTATGATAGGTTTACGTAGGGCGGATTTAAAATATCTAATTTATCATGTATTTTCCCTTCAAATATGAAAACATACCTTTTTTTGCATTTAAGAACATTGCTGTGATTCTGCATGATTAATTATCTTATGCTCATGCTCTTATCTTGGTCTAGGCGGCGTGGGGCTGTACCATGCATTTGTATTAATGCCCACGGACCTGCTTAACCAAATTGAGTCTGCAATCGTTTGCAGATATGTCATGTTCGTTGACTTTCAAAGTTCCCTTTCCACCGATTTTCTACTGCTGAATTGTGTAAATGTAGAGTGGCAGCCATGGTTGTTACATGCAATTCAGTTACGACCACTGAACAGGCCAATTTTGGGCCTGCAAAAGTTTCATATTTGTCAAGTCCAGTGGCTTTAAAAATTCCCTTTCTATCCAGTTTCATATCATTTCAGCGTAGTGGCGGCTGTAAATAGTCTTATCATAGAGTCAATCAGTAATTTAGGTACCTTTGTTTGACAAAACGACACCCAAAATAAATACTTTTAAACAGTTAATTTCTGCCCGATCCATATGGATATTTGGATTTTGATATTGCTTTTTCATCCCAAAGATATTTCTATTGCTTTAAAATTCTAGCTTTTGGCGTTTTTATACACTACTTGATTCTTTTCTGAGATCCGCTTTTAATTTTCTGTTCTGTTCTGTTCGCATACAAATATTGAAATATAGCCTTAACCTACTGTTTAAAAAGCAAGCAGCTAGTTGACGGTAGTTGGTTGGTAGGTAAATTAAACAGATAAAAATAAGGATGGTGTTTAAAAAGTGAACTACAACCACCCATCAGCTCAACAATGTTACATGCAATGCACACACAAATATTAAACATAAGAAGCTAATAGCATTGCAAAGCCAATAGGTCGGGTATCAATGGTCTTACCAAGACCAGTGTACCTGGAGTTAAATCAGCAAGAACACGATGATAGGGATAAATGAAAAAAATCGAGCTTCTAGATTCTTATAAAAGATTTCCTCATAATCCTTCATAAACTCTTAAACCCAAGCCACCGTTGTGCAACCATAGAGTATGCATAATGATCATCTGTAGATGGGTTAATCACCAGGCCTGCAGAGCGCTGTAGAATATCATCTTTGTAACCTTTCTTTTCTGAATTGACAGAGAAATTAACATTGCCTTTCATTTAAAATCTCCATAAAACTGGCTATGGAATAGCTTGTTGCAATAGTGATTTTAAACGACACTGTATTTTTAATTAAACCTGGGTATCGGCGATAAAACTTGCAAAAAGTTTTCCTTAATTTATCAAACCGATAACCTTGTTTTATAAGTTTTTCTGTTATGCAAAGATCAAGTTCATTGAAATCATTAACATCATTGCAATCTCTAAAAGAACCGAACAAGCTGTGAGATATAAACGGAAAATTTAATATATTAAAATTAAAGTCATCTCTTTTATCATATACATGTATCAGGCTGTCAACCAGGTCATCTTCCAAATATAGGAAAAATATAGGAATATTTTTGCAACAAATATAGGAGTTTTTGGATGATTTTGAGGCAAAATATAGGAGTTTGGAACTGAAAATAGTTTTATTTACTATCACTTATACAAATGATTTTCATTGTGCATTTACTGTTTCTAAAATAATCAGTGTCCAAAATGTCTACTGTAAAAATGAAGGAAACCATTAACTTTAACATTAGCATCATCAAGCACATCACCAGCATCTGAATTACCATTCAAACAAGGGAGAAATGCAGAAACCTCATTAAAGCCATATTTTTTCAGTTTTTGTATGTCTTCTAAAGATATATAGATAGTCTTCTATATATGCTGTTCACAGCAAGGACCAATCCACTCAAAGTCAAATCACTTTGTGTGTAAAAATCTGGGTTACAATGTCCAAAAGGGTTCAGTCAAAAGTGACCCCAAGGCCTTACTTTTGACAAACCTTATTGAGAACCTGTAGGCAATACATAATTATATGCCATTCACTATCCTAGAAGTTCGGCATAAATGATTTTTTACCGGTTCAATTTATTTATTTAATCTGCATGGAACAGATCTACAGTCAAATAAGTTACTGGAACAATACTGCAGTCAAATAAGTTACTGCATGGAACAGTACTACAGTCAAATAAGTTACTGCATGGAACAGTACTACAGTCAAATAAGTTACTGCATGGAACAGTACTACTGTCAAATAAGTTACTGCATGGAACAGTACTACAGTCTAAAGTTGTTAGAGAATCAGATAAAAACTTAGTTTAATGCCACCTGCCAAGATTTCACCAATCTATAAGTTATGTTTAGTCCTTGAAAAATCCAACTAAAATGAAGAAGTCAAAAGCAGTATCAAAGCAATATTTACTCTCTTCATTCATCGGGAAAAAAACACTAAAAATATAGGAATATACTTAAAAATATAGGAGAAACATAGGAATATAGGAGGTTTATCAGAATATAGGATTCTGATACAAAATATAGGAGAAATATAGGAATATAGGAATCGGTTGACAGCCTGATGTATTTTAGTAGTAACGTATCCTCTTTCAATTGAGAGATTAATTTCGAGAAAGTTTGCTTGGTTACCTGAAGTGTTTGCTTTATTAAATTAATGTTCATTAGGAAAACTTTTATTAACCAGAAATGGAATATTATAATCTATATTCAACAAATCATCAAGGTAACTTGAGGTGTTGTTAAAGGCTGTATTAATGCCATCTTGATGTTCGGTAGAAAGAGATAACATAAAATCTGTTTCATAACAGTATACAAACAGATCAGCAACAAGGGATGCACAGTTAGTACCAATGTGAGTGCCTATTAGTTGTTAACATTTGGTAAAAAGAGGTACCAAATCTTACATAAATCTTATCTCATAAAAATGTGAGGGCCTTGATATGGTCTTAACAGGTCCATAAAGTATAATTATCATAAGAACCATCTGTAAAAACGCCATATGTTCATTACAAGCGATACTGGTTTTATTTTCTCTAGCAAACGATGTTTTCAATGAGACTGGTTAGCTTGTCTCTTATTAAATTATGAGGGAGAGAAGTATACAAATAGAGAAATCATAAGTAGACAAACAGAACGCCTGAAAATTATTGGATTTAAGCTTCTTTTAAACGTCATTTAAATTTTTATAGACTAAACTAAAATTTTGCCAGTTGTTTCAAAAACCTGTTCGCAATACCTAATTACATGTTCTTTTATAGCTGTAAGACAAGATGTTAAGAGCATCGATCATTTAGTAATTGTGCAAGAACTAGAGTTTGCAATAAATCTTGCTTTGTACGGTGTTTGTGCATTTAAGGCAACCAATACATAGTAGGTACTTTGTCTTGTTTCGGCTCAGCACTGATTCTAAATTTTGTAATTTGTAGAGTGTGTGCAGTAACAATAACACTCTCCGATGAAGAAGTCAGTGAATAAGCTTTAGTGCTTAATTAGCTCTTCAGTTTGAATATTAATAAAGTGTATACGTCACACTATAATTACATTAATTCCCCTTTTCAAATGACGAAAATGAAGTTAAAACCTTGAAATCGGTTCGTACTATGGTTTGAAACATCCCAAATAGAGAAGGTCACCCTAGGTTAGCAACGGTGAGCAAAACAATGTTGGAAACAGAGGGGCACTAATTAAAACATCACATTTTTTCACCTGTTGTGCCGAATCGAACATCAAGCGGATAGGGATCGGTCATAGATTTAAAGATAGTATGCTTACGGAAAAGTGCATTTTCACGAGATATATTGATTATTTATCAGAGCAGAATAAATGGGGTCACTCAAGCCTGGGTGGCTGGTCGCCTGGTGCAGTCAATAAATTCTTTGTTCAACAGTGCAGAAATGATTAAATCATCTGACAAAAAGTAGCCGTTGGTTTTCATTGAAAATGAAAGGACTGAAAATGATTTAGACAAACAGCATCTAATAACAAGGTTACTGTTTCTGTGTCTTTTGTCTGCTGTTATTTCAGAATGTCTGCAGGCTGGTACTTGCACACGATTTAGAATATTCTTAAGGTTTCTATTATATTAAAATCTACAATAAATGTGACTATAAATAAACCCAATAGTGCGGTGGTGTGCGACTGGCCTAAACACTATTGAGATATATATAAGGATTCATCGTTATTCGGGTAATAATAATAATAATAATAATAATAATAATAATAATAATAATAATAAATTCTTTATTTATAGATGGTAACTCTTAAGTTTTGTACAAAGTAAAACAACAATAATACAAATCTTATTTTCAAGAGGCCATCATGAAATATTATAACTACACACACACACACACAAAATTCAAATGAAATAAAAAAGATGAACAATACAAAATCACATATGTTAATTGGGCAATATTTTGAGAAGGCAAAATATTATAATGTAATACATTATAATACACATACTCAAGAGTAGAAAAAAAAGCAACGACAAGTCAATGAGCAGTTACCAGTTTGTGTGTATATCTAGATACATTTTAAGAATTTATTGTCAATAAATGATGTTTGTATGATTTTTTGAATAAATTCAGGGAGAATGAATTTTTGATGGAAAAAGGAATTTCATTCCAGATAATCATACCAGAGTAACTAAATGTCTTTTTCATAAATTCTGTGTTTAGCTTTGGATGGACAAGACATTGCATTGAGTTAGACCGAAGATTGTAAGACGTATTTTGTGTAATTTCTATCAGATCGTGTAAATATTGTGGGGCTAAGTCGTGGAGGGTTTTATAAACAAGAGAGGCTGTGTGATATTTGATACGGTCATTAAATGATAACCACTTCAGTTCACTAAAAAGTTCTGTATTAGTTGATGAATCTGATTTACCGAGCACCAATTTGGCAAAACGTCTTTGGAAGTTATTAATCCGATCTTTGTTGGTTTTTGAACATTGTCCCCACGAGATAACTCCATAATCAAGAATCGGTAGTACATACGCATTATTGTAAATTTTCTTTGTTTCAAATGTGAGGTACTTTGATATTCTATTAAACAGATATAGCTTTGAATTTAATTTACTGCAAATTTTATCTATCTGCACTTGCCATTTTATTGAATCATCAACATTAATGCCTAAAATATTTTGATAATGTACATTCTCAAGCTGAGTTTGATTTTAAGTAATTACTAGAGAGTCTGAGCTCTTTAACCTGCTTTTCGTTCCCAGCAGCATGCAAGTTGACTTTAATGGGTTTAGTGACATATTGTTATTTTTACACCACTTGTCTATATTATCAATGTCATTTTGAAGTCGTGAATGTATTTCATTCATGTTAGAAGAGGATGTATGCAAAGTAGAATCGTCAGCATACATATCAACGTTACATGATTCTAGTGTCATTGGAAGATCATTGATGTAGATTAAGAAAATAAGGGGCCCAAGGATAGAGCCTTGAGGGACACCAGTCTTGATGAAAAGTTTATCGGACTGTATGTTGTTTACTTTAATTAATTGTTTTCTATTTTGCAAATAAGAAGAGAACCAATCTATTGATTTTCTGTCAAAATGGTAAAGTTTTAATTTATATAAAAGGATATTATGATCGACCATGTCAAACGCTTTGCTTAAATCAAGAAAAACGCTACCTACTAAATTCCCTTTGTCAATAGCTGATAACAAATTATGTAAGAGCAGTTTGACAGGAGTAGGATTTCCGAAAGCCAGATTGGGTTTTATGTAAAATGTTCGTCTTTCTAAAATAGCCATGCATTTGGTTAGCAACGTGTCTTTCAAAAATTTTGGATATAGTATTTAATATGGATATAGGACGGTAGTTGTTTGGATCATCTGTTAGACCCTTCTTAAAGAATGGGAGAACATAAGCTTCTTTAAGTTGGTCAGGATATTCTCCTTTGCTAATGTTATTGTTTATTATAACTGCAATTGTAGGTGTAATGTAATCACAGCAAAGCTTGAGAATGTAAGGTCCTATGCCATCAGGTCCGACAGATTTTTTAGTATTTAATCCATCGATCAATTTCTTAACTTCAAATGGCTTTATAAAATTTTATTGAAAATTTTTTAAACCGTAGTTTTTGGTTTAAAAATAACCCAAGATCATTAAACGCGTTGAAGTCTGTTTGAGAGATTTTCACATTTGAAGCAATGTTGATAAAATGATGATTTAAAGCATTAGCAATATGGTTTGTATCTGTAAGCAATTCACCTTTATACAATAATCTAGTTGGCAATGAATATGGCGTCCTGTCTTCGTCAAAAGAAACTGCTTTAATATGTTTCCATAATACCTTTGAGTCTGTTTTGTTTTGAACCGCATGGGAATAATAGTTTATTTTAGCTTTAGAAATAAGCTGTGTTACTTTATTTCGCCATATTGCATAGTTTAACCAGTCGCCCTGACAATGGCACTTATCCCTTATTTTCCTAGCATTTTTTATTTCTTCATTATACCATTCAGGTTGGTGTATCCGTTTTATACGTTTAATTTTAATAGGAGCATGTTTGTTAAGCGAATTCTCTAATATATTATAAAGAACATGTAGTGTTGGTTGGGTTATTGATATTATTGATTCTATGCCAGAATGTAAAATGTCGTTAACAAAAAGTTTTTCATTGAATTTAGTAAATGATCGGTATTTTATAGTTTTATGTTTATCTTCATAGACCTTTTGATGTTTATTGATTTTTCTGGTATAAAGGGATCATTAAATCTATTCATTTAACCCTACTGTTTAAGTCTGTTTTATGGAATCCTCAGTTATTGCATCTTAAAAGTACCGTCTGATTGGATTAAACTTATTATTTATAACTTGATTCCGCTATGTACTTAAAAGTGATATCCATAGAAATTATTACACTTCAAAAGTACATGTACGCGTACAAGAGTAATGGACTAAACAAATTTGGCAAAATTCATACGAGAATAGAGAGGTTAACTCATGATTTTGCCCGGGAAACAAACATTCTTTCTTCGTATCACGCCGCTTTCCTCTAAATTGTTTCCCAACTAATGAAGCAAATAGTTTTAAGAAGGGCAACATCCAAAATATAAAAAGAAAGTGCTTAAGAATGCTTCAAGCTACTCATTACGATGTAATAGGACAATTTACCAGACGAGATACAAAATTATTGAATGTACGGTTTTCTTTTGTTCAATTATTTAAATCACCAAGAATTTATTGTGTAATGATTTAGCTGAAATGCACAAAATCAAGCAAATTGAACGATTGTGTTGTGACAATATAACATTTAAAGATGTTCATTCCAGACGTTCCATTAATTAAGGAAGGAAATCATTGGGATGCTTTGTTAGAAATTTATAAATATAGCTTTTCGACCTTCCCCAGACAAGCAGATATACATAAAATTAATAGTTATTATAGTTTACGTCATTCTGAAATATAAGCCAATACGATTACAATCACTGAACAACGAATAATAATATGAAAGGGTGCAGGCTTTTCATTAGATAGTCTAAGAAGGAAACATATGTTCTTGATTTTTTTTCAAGTAATATAAATACAAAAGTGAACCATGCGTAGCAGGAACAGCCACAGTCAGAAAACACAGTCTCCCTATCCAGCACAAAACAATCAGATAGGATAAAGTGTTTTTTTTAATGGTCGATTTCAATTAAGGTACAATTACGAACAGACAACATTAGTGCAATATCGCCTTGGAATAGTCAGCGACAAAACACCTATTAACATGAACAAAGAAGTACAATTTGTCTTGGTAAATTAGCTTCGGCCCATCCATCAACTCGTGAATGTTGTATGCAAAATCAAAGGAAAACTTTAAAACATACGTAGCTAATGACATTCTCAGTGTCTAGCAAAACGGACACTCAATTACCTTAGACAAGAACACATGGAGTTAAAAAAAGTGAAATATATACACAGGAATGGCCACATCTAGCAGACACGGCCTCCCCATACAGCCAAAAAAGAGAGGAAAAGAGAGCATGGTATTACAATTATCAGTTTCAATAAGGACGCCACAAACAATTAACGAAGATGAGACTAGAGGGGTTACCGCCTTGGAACGTAGCAAAACAATTTGCCACTGGGGGTTTAAACTAGTTTCTAGTGTGCACCAACCTGTGTTTACCTGACACCCATGAATATTCCATATATAATTGTATTTAAGCTATCAATTGACTTAATTGGTTATTTATACCTTTAATATGGTTTTCTCCGATACAATTTTCGCTTTTAAAAACGAATATGCTATGGACGAACATGTAAGTGCCAGGTAAATACTTACGCACTACATAAAACACGTTACAGTAATCGTAAACAACACACACTAACAACCAATCGAAATAATCTATTTGATTTTCCCGCTGCATAATAGGTTTTATTTACATCATTTCATTGGTCGAAAAACTAGGTCAAAAGTGAGCTTAGACAGCTAACACCGAATAATATACTGCTATCTATACTAAGATGAAAGTAAGATTGAGTAATATAGTAATCAGTTTTCAGCACTGACATTGGCTACCAAATATTTGCACACTCAAATGTCTAGTTGGTTCGTGCGGGCAACTAAATAAGAAATCCCATAAAAGTAGACCCAAGAGATAAACATTCTTTTTTGTTTTGCTCCTCATACTGTTTTCTCGTTTAGGGAAACCCATTTCTATTTGGGGACCATACGCCGCTGATAATGGAATGGTACCAAAAATACCACATTGAAGGTTACATGTTCACCGCCATATGCACTCGTATAGGATGGATTGAAATCATACTATTTATTAGTGTAAATATTGAGGTGCACTCAACCAGGAGGTATGCGGCGTGGGCAGTTATATTCATTTCGATTACTGTCCATGAACCAGGCATGCAATAATTTCATGTAGGTCGTGTTCCGTAGCGTTCAAAGTTCCCTTTTCATCTAAAATTTAAAAAGAAAAACTGGCTTTAATCAATATATTTTTTTCTCTGGTTGAATGCCTAATTTAGAATAACATTTGTACTTAGTTTAGTAGTACCATCGATCACAATTACCAAAATCAAGAAACGTCACGTTCAGGAAGTATAGCCTTAACAAATTGGTGAAGGGAATGACACAAAGAATAATGTGAAATAATAACATTGATGTACCTTTTATAAGTACTAACAAGTATAAGTAATCTTTATTTTGTTTTGTTCTTGATAAAGGATACGAGTCCGATATATTTTGAATAAAAGAGAATACATTTTACATAGCGTTGTTACTGATTTGTTTTTTTTGGAAGATTTTACGCCTATCTGTAAAGGATAATGAATTACGAAAGAGGGAAATATGCATATTAGAAATAGCCAAACTTAGAAACACTGTCTTCCGCCGTGACCAAATATCCTTGCAAACGAGAGTATCTTTGTTTTTATAAAATGATCAGTTTTAAATAATACTCCATAAACAATTAAATAAAGGCAGTGTTTATGATGGCATATCTAAAACAGTATGTCATGACAATCACTTCTACACGTTTGTGACCAAGCTGCGAGAAAAGGTTAGTGTTGTATGATAATTTTTTTTTAAATAGAAAAAATGATTGTTGGAGATAACTTGTCATTGGTAAACTCGAACCCCACGCTACCGGTGGCTCCATGCTACCGGTGTAAACAAAATGTCACGTTATTTTTGCTGAAGCGCCATCTGCCGTTTGTCCCAAAATTTCGCTTTTACTTATCGCATCATTTTAATACGGAAATGTTTTTCCCTTGTTCTCCAATAAGAAGAAATTCATTTTGCAAATCACATTAATAAGGTATTTTGAGCAAGTGTCTGTAAGGAAATAATTATATTACTATTGACTTATTGTTCCGGGTCGTCACACCAAGCCAAAATATGTCGTATTTGACAACAAACAGAAGTCGTGCATAACAATCTTATTATGTCAACGGATGCTCCCTATCGTATTTTAGGAAAGTTTTGGTCTAACTAGACAGCGGAGAATGTTTTCTACGAATTACAATCACTTATCACTTCATGAACAATTGCCTGTGTTATCTCAGGAAATAATGCGTTATTTGTTTGCCTCGCAATAATTCAACTAGAGTCAGAATTGGGACTTTGACCTATTGGATTTACATGATGATTTCCGGTTGCGTATTTTTATTTCAGTTCTAACATTCAGAACGTGACAATTACGAACATGAGCGAGGAGACAAAATCCGAAAATTAGGAAATGCGACAGAACGCGAGCTACTGAAAAAGGATGATGATCTCGCAATTATTACAGTTTGAAAATAATGTCTAACTAGGTTTTCGCAGTTGAAATAAACTTGCTGTCGAAACCTTGTTAATTGTCACGGAGAACAAGGAAATCTGTAACACATGGAGTTGCTTTATTCTTAAATATCATTGAATAAAATTTTGAACGAAAAATTAAGATATATTCGATACCATCGTACATTCATACATGGACGACACTCCAATGACTATTAGTAAGCGATTGTACAATATTTTGAATATAGTTTTGAAATTTATATTGTTAATATAATTTTTATACGTTGGCAAATGATAAAAGAGGTCTACGCATACACCTTCATAACTAAATTTTTAACGAACAGTAACGGAAATGTAAATTCGCAGAATTAACGCACACCAAACATAAAAGTGCCATGATATTTTATCAACTTCAAAGACGTTAACGCTACAGATCGTCAAATACTACATACAAATGTTCCGAGTAATATGATGTTATTTTAATATGCGCGAATTTTATAGGGTTTGACATCACTTCGGAGCAAAAACGGTCATCAATATTTAGTGTTACGTGATTATTTTTCAAAAACAAACATCATAACGGATAGCGAAGCGATAGAGCTTACAGAGAAGAAACAGAAGTGAAATATGCATATCAGTACACACACAGCATCCCCACGTAGCCAAAACGAAGAGTGGAAAATAGAGCCTGTATTTGTGAGACGATTCATCAAAGAACATAAACAATTAACGAAAAAAGAGAACCTTTTGGTCTTGGAAAAATCAGTGGCAATACAGATTTACCCCAACCGGTTCTCATATGAACAAACAAGTACAAGTTGTCTTGGTGAAATAGCCAGAACCCACCCATCAACCCGACAATGCTGTATGCAAAAGCACACAAACATATAAAATAAAAGTTAAAACATGAAAAGAAAAATAGAACTAAAAAAATCCTAAAATTCTGTTTACAACCAGACACAAACACTAAACAACGTAAACCATTAGTATTTGCCCACAAAGGTATTATGGTACTGACAACAATACGATATGATATGTCTTTTTTAAAAAGAGGTTTTAGTTATGAGAGAGTAATCAACGTTTATCAACAATTTAGGAGATATCAAAGAGCTGAAGTGGGTTGGGTGTATGAGATCCTAATTTCATTAAAGTTCATTTGTTTTCTGACTTGTAAACCTCTTGTGGCTTTACGTAGTATTTATAGAGCATACCAATGTTTATTGTCATGCAAAAAACAAAATAAAAGTGATATTTGTTTTAGTTCCTTACCTTTACCTAAAAAACGGGTTTTCTGTGGGAGTTCCAACTTCCAATACTTCCGCTTATGTCAGCAATTACTGCCACGAGAACAATGTCCTGGAATATTATTCACTAAGCAATAGCAGAACTATACAAAAACAACATTCTCCAAGTCACTATAAACAAAAAATTGGCATCTATGTTTGTTATCAATGTTCTTTAAATTCAAAATAGGACATAAAATTCATTATTATTATATAAATAATTTCTCTTTTGAAGTGAATGTTAACATAGTACTCTGTAACACATGAAGTATTTATGACTAAGTGAAAATAATGTATTTTATAATTGAGCGATTTTTAAGGGTAAAAAGACAAATAATAAGATAATAAGTATAAATAAACAAATATAGTATAATTACGATCTATGTTTCTACGAATATTGGGAGGCAAAAATTGTTTGTTAATATTCATAGACACAACTAAATGTGCTCTCCTCTTTTTTAAATATCTCACCCTTATTAAAATTGCAGTTCTAATTCTTAAGAGTATTCCAAAAAAGTCTTGAAAACTGAACTGTTACAAAGTATTGCAATTTTTAAACAGAATTGTCGATTATTCAGCACGACGTCATCAAGATGTCATTGCCGTCATGTTCAGAACAGCATAGATTTGGAACATTTAATAACCAATGTGAACATTTTCAAAATACTCGTAATCAGTTCATGAAAAATACTGTACACAGTGCCCAAACTACTGTAAACTGTGTTGCTAATTCATGAAATGGAAATCAGCGGTCCTTTTCAAGCAGTCCTTGATTTCCTTGACTTGACATGACATTATCAACTTCTCGGAAACCTCTGTGTTGATTGTAGATAGGCTAACACATACTGTCCGCCATGAAACCACATATTTATTACTATTTTCTTCATTGTTTCATATCTGTTGACCTTTTACCAACATGTTCGTTGTGTTTTTTTTTATTATCCATTAAGCACACTTCATGGTAGATCACTGTTCATCGCTCATTTTCACAGAACGTTCGAAACTAATGGTCGTCAAGCAGTGATTGGACATCAGAATTCAAAATTACATCATGAATGTCACACATCACATGTTGGTGTGATATGCGTCTAACACACAACGTAATGGGACGTTATTTTCCATAATGCAATATAGCCAACCCTTTAAAATATGACCGTAATTCTGCGTGTGTTCATTTTAAAACCAAATTGTAGCACTTTTCCGCGAATTTTGAAAGCCATCTTTTATTACCTTATGTTCTATAGTTAACTCGATTAGGTTTATATAAACTGAATACAGAACACAGGAACATGTATTATAATAGATGATCAATTCCAATTCCAATAACATGTGGAGAACTTTAGGGTGTAAAAACTAAGTAGTCCATATGTGGTCACAAGTAAAAAAAGGTACAGAGCGGATGTTGTTCATATAGTACCAGTATTTTTTTAAGTTTGAAGAATATACTCCAATTTCAGGCTGAAAATTCAACAAATATCTTCGGTGTTGTTTGGACATTGGTTAAGTGTATTCAAAAAAGTAAATGCCATAAAATAGTAAAATATTAAGAACAAAACCTTCGAGTAATGCGATGTTATTATAATGCCACATTTATTGGGTTTGAAATTACTTCAGAGCGAATAAAAACGGTCATTAATGGTCACGTGAATATTTTCTGAAAAACAACGACAACAACAAAACACCATAGCGAATAACGATGCAATATCGCTCACAGAGGTGGGAGATATCGCACATCTTTTACACAATTATACAACGTTCACAATTGTATCTCCGAACATTTCCATCAAGTTATTCTATTATATTAAAAACTTCACCGCTACATTAATGGTGAAAGAAAAGTACCAACAAGATTTTCGTGTTCTGTAATAACCTTTTAGTTGCAGAAGCAGAAGTAAACAGAATATTTAAACAGACTACTTGCTGACGTATATTCTAGTGATAGCATTATTCAGAGTGAAATCAGCATATTCCAAAATGCAAAGCTCAATATTTCGAAAGGCCATGTATTTGTCACACTATTGTTTGAAAATGAAAGTTTTATCGAGTAAGAACGTGGATAGATTCAAGCGTCTTGTAACAAGGACCAGGAAGTCGACCAGATATTAATACGCTTAACAGCAAAGCCATTAATTGGTGTTAATTAACAATACCGTCAAGTATCCATTTTCTTCAGGTAACTCACAAGTGACATGGAGCCCGGTCAGATTAATATTTTTATTAAGATAGAAATTAACTCAATCATCTTACAATAGAGATATTCTTGTGCAAAACCAGAGATATTTTATAAAACCAAGCGCCTCTGATACAGTTGTATCATTAAATATAAAATCTCAAAATTTGTCCTGTTTTTGTATTTATCTGCTTATCAATCTTTATTTGTGAACGGCAATGTCAGATACAGCTCAAAAGCATTTAAAAAGTTTGCTAACGACACAAGTTATTCATCTCGGAATGGTACGGAAGCCCTGGAGGGCCACTTTTGAGTTTCGACTTATGGATATTTTACTTCTGACTTTCTATTTATGACTTTTGACTTTCGACTTGCGACTTATGACTTCTGGCAAACCCATTATACACGTGTTCTAGAAGCTGAGAGCAGCAACGTTGGTTTCAGGTATGTTTTCCAAACTTTAAACATTTTTTATATTAATTTTATTGAGATTTGTCATTGAGAAGAGGATGTCATTAGGAGGGGAGATTTAATGTTATTTTATATATGCTTATAAGGTTAGTATTTATCACAGACTGTAATTCCACAAGTGACTGTATGTTTTATTCAATTTTAAACTGTATATTAACAAGTAGGTCGACAGAGAATACACGTACAAAGCTGACTTTTCAATGTGATTGAGCTTCATTTTGCATTTAGCTTTTATGTCTCATTTTGTGGTATTTTCCGAAATTTTAGAAAAGAACACATGAGAACAAAATTAGATATAGAACTATTCGAGAGTAAAAATTATCTTGAGAGCATTTCAAAGTGACAAGCTTTTCGCATCTAACTTTTCATACTCAATAGTCTTTATGAAACGCAGATAATACATTTACCTATTTTATACCACAACTTTATACAGATTTATATAGAATATAAACTTGCATTTCAGACTCAACTACTGGATGAAAGATAATGAGGATGAAAACCTTGATGTCGATCTGTGTCTTCATCACTATACTGTTCGGCATTACCCAAGCTACTGCGCCGAGGCACTCCCTCTCAACATCTTTAGCAAACATAACTTTGTGGACAATGCATAGGTTACTGTACAATGTGGCGTAGGTTAATGTTGGATCACCATGTGTACGTCAAAATGGACGACGTCTTGGAAATTTTGAGAACGCTTGATCCAATTGGTGTAGAGCCGGGCAAAGCACATCGTCTTCTCCAGCGCGTATACTGCGCCAAAGCACCCAGTTTTACATGGCATATTGATGGTTATGACAAACAAACACTATATGAATTTTGTATCCGTGGTGCTGTAGATGGGTTAAGTAAAAACTTAGATGATTCGGACTTGAATAACGACCCACAGGTTATTGCAATAGATGAAAAGGGAACTTTGAAGACCCTCGACCACGACAAATATGAAATATTTCAAGCTCGGTTTGATTGAGCCTGTTCATGGGCAGTTATGGAAATGCTTTTTACTGCGCACGCCGCCAAGCTCCGGTTTGAGCGCAACTCAATATTTTCACCAATAAACAGCACAATTTTGATCCATCCCAAGCGATCGTATGCATATGGCGGTGAACCTTCAATGCAGTATTTTCAGATTAATACCTTTCCATGTTCAGCGGCGTATGGTCCCCAGATAAAAGAACGGGTACTTTTCAGACTCATTGAATGAACATCAAAATGCTCTCGATTACATCGCCGTGATGGTGGAACAGAAAACTTCATTTATTTACTATTGCAGTAATAATTCTGACACGATTCTACAGACCCGTTTGCTGGAGCTCGAAACATTGTAGTTGAAAAAAATCACATCTAACCAACGCATAAAAAATGTGGTGTACATTACGACAAAATGGAATCCATTAGTGGATTTTTTTCAAAGACTTGCGCGATACAGTTATATTTAATGAACTAGACCCAATACAATGTGAAAATTAAAATTTTTGCTTCAATTCAATTTTTGCATTTTTTTTTGCATCAGGTCTGTATGAAATATATCTAGGTTCTTTTCAGAAAAGATTTCCCCATAAACCTTCATAAACTCTTACAAGTCTGTTTTATTAGATTTAACGAGTAATTCATTCAATCAACATTATGGAATTAAAAGGGAAAAGTTATATAAAATGTTGATGCAAAAATATTTATTGATCATTTTGATTGATGCTGACTTTATGTTACGCTTTTTTGCGGTTTGGGAATTATGACTTTTCACTTATGATTTTTCACTTATGACTTTTGCCTTGTGCCTTATTACTTTTTAATTAAAGCTTTTTACTTATGACTTTTATCTTGTGACTTTTAACTTAAAACTTTTGTATTTTGCTGTTACTCTTTGCTTTGGTACAAACATTACATTTTACATGTTTTAGGTTAAGGCTAAATAAACAAATAATCAAAACGCAAAGAATCACAGAAGCCGAGATTGGTATTTAAGTCATATAATGTTGGTTCATTTAGCCACTAGCCTAATAAGTGTTTAATGTTTGCTATAGAATTATCAGTATTATTCATATATTCATGTCATAGTTGATCTGTGTCACGTGAACATTCAACATCAACTGTTAATGTGAAATAACATGTTAAAAAGTTTTAACTTCTGGGCATGTGATTGGCCGAAAAACCTAGAGCAAACACTTTTTGGAATAAATTCGTTTAAACAGATAACAAACACCAAATATTTCTAAATCTTCTAAGTGCTATTTTGCATAAGAAATTTGTATCTAAAGCAACAATGTACCTGTAGAATGTACAATATATTAAACATAATAAAATGAAAAAAAGACGTTTTTCGTCTTCAGTTCTGGATTCCACTGTCTGAGGCTGTCTTCCGAATGCCCCCACCTCGTCTAGATGAAATTTGTCCATATTCACTTTGACGATAATGTCTTCCTCCAATATGCAGTTTGTACATAGTATGACGGCCGCTACCTTTCTGTTTTCCCTTTCCATGATTTCTGCATCCTAAATAAGAAAAATGTAGTAGTAGTAGTAGTAGTAGTAGTAGTAGTAGTAGTAGTAGTAGTAGTAGTAGTAGTAGTAGTAGTAGTAGTAGTAGTAGTAGTAGTAGTAGTAGTAGTAGTAATAGTAGTAGTAGTAGTAGTTGCTGATGTTGTTGTAGAAGAAGAGGTAGTACATGTAGTAGTAGTAGTAGTAGTAGTAGTAGTAGTAGTAGTAGTAGTAGTAGGGTAGCAGCAGTAGCAGTAGTAGAAGGGATATTGCATGTTAAAGTATACTTATAACTTAGCCTTCTTTAAACAGTAGGAGTAGACCTTTTGAGGTACAATGTGTATTGAACCTATCATGATGGGCTGTGGTCCTTATAATAAGAATGGATAGAAAACCATTAGTATATTATTATTAAATTTTGCCATAACATTTCATATGTAACTAGTTTTATGTTTGTTTGTTGTTCTAACAACATTTTACATGTTCTATGCGCTGACAAGAAAAACTGCAAATTTTGAAATTGACGTTTATATTTTTAATGACAAATAACATTTTGTACCTTGTGTTTCTCTCCACTTGGTTAAAAATTAATATATACCATCTCTTCCTTCGAATGAAACTGCAACAAATAAACAACAATGTTAGTCTAAATGAAGCTTTGATTTATACGCTGTACGCTGTATGTCAATTTGAGATAACGAATGTAGCAATGATTCCATGTTCTAGAAATAGATAAAAAAAAGGATACCTAATGAAATACTATGTAATGCAAGCAAAATATGTTTTTTCTGAATTAAATAAAAAGGTCTAAATAGAAAATATACTGTTCTTGAATATGAGATTAGGTAAATGAACTTACATCGTCTAAAACGTCGTTAGAATCCGCCATTTTCCTGGGAAATGATGCGGCAAGCACGTGGGACAATTACGGAATCCATAAGTAATAAATCAAAAGTCAAAATTCATAAATCAAAAGTCAAAAGAAAGCGGTAAAATAAATCCAAAAGTCGAAAATCAAAAGTGGCCCTCCAGGGCTTCCGTAGGTAATAGATAAAGCGAGTGTTATATATAGAGATCATTTTGACTCCACTGCTATTAGCCAGGATCCACTAATATTTTCTGGCTGATTAAAGAATGTTGTCCAAATGATTACTCAATGAGATAAATTCTTATTTGATTATCCACACGAAACATTTTGGTAACCTAGAGTTCCAGAAACCTTTCCCCAGCAGACATGACACAAATGCTTTTCTTGAAACATTTAAATAGCTTCTGTGAGTTCCACAATATTCACTGAGTATGATTGACTCTGTTCATCAAAAAGATGTTGATTTTAAAACAAATACTGGCATAGCTTAAGGTAAAAAGCTCATATTCTCACATTTTACTGAGCCTAGATCAACAATTAACGCTCTAATTGGAAGCATAAGTAATGTAATTTGGAATTTTCTGTCTTATTGGGCTTTCACTGGCTTTTGGAGCTTAGGTTTTGTGTTTATTTGCAAATAGAAATTTTGGGATTATTTTAGATCTTGTTATTGTTCTTTAATGTTCTAACTTTTCCTAACTTCTGAAAAATAAAAATACACAAATAACATTGATTAAAGTAACTTTTGATGGAACTGCATTTTGCCGTTTGAGAGATTTTGAAATTTTTCTTTTTTATCTATGACATAGCAATGACGAATTAAGCAACGCCTTAAAGAAGTTGACTTTGACGAAAATCTCACAGTTTTAAACGAAGCTAAACCTCTAAATTGCTATGCAAATTACTAAGTAAACGACGGCTTCAACTATCTTCAGTGTTAATATTAGTATTAATCAGTACCTTACACACCATAATCGCAATGCTCAACAAAGCTTGGCTTGACACAAACAAACTGAATCAAAGATTTGATTATAGGAGCTGTATGACAAATCAGGATTTATCAGATCAGTGTAATGTAATGCATCGACCAGGGCCCAAGATCATAAAACTAAGTTTTGAGATCAGTCTCAAATCTCAAGGATCAGTGCGCAAGGTTATAAAACTGAGCATGGAAACCAGTCTCAAATCAAGCATCTGATTGGCTGAAATGGCGACCAGTCGCCATTTCAGCCAATCAGATGCTTGAGATTTGAGACTGATCTCCAGATTTTGTTTGATGATCTTGGGCATAGTTTCTTTAAGAAAGATTTATCACAATGGAGATCATCGCACCAAACATTAAGACGGCACTTTTAATAAATCATTGAAAAACGTAATAAAACAAGGAATTAAAATAATGCCTTTTTTATCATAAGATAATATATAGTTCTGGATTGCCTTGGCAAAAAGGAACTGAGGTAATTAAAACCACATTCAGCGGTGATTAATGAAAGATGATTTGTTGATAAAAGAAGGACAACAAACGAAAAAGGTGAATATCCGGAAAGACCACATCAAGAAGACACAGCCCCCCCCCCCCCACACACACACATCAGCTTCTCCCTCCGCCCCACACACACATCACCTAAAGTTTGAATATTTGTTTTGATGCAGAATATTTGTTTTGATGCAGAGTCGTTTCTGTAAGACAAATATTTAAGTACCTATCGTGCTCTATCGACGACAGTGATACCATGTTCGTTTAACGTATGTGATGTCTTTAAAACTTTTATTATGTAATGACTGGTTACTTTAGAAATAGCGTTGCGGCACTTTCCTGTCTGAAGTTTAGGGATTTACGTAAAATTAAACAAACAAAATACAGTTACTGCTAGTGTCCGATTACCTGTCTCTAAAATAAATCTGAACATATCTAAACCTGCCCACGAACAGGCTCAATTAAACCGAGTCTGCAATATTTTCATTTTTGTCGTGTTCGGTGGCTTTCAAAGTTCCCTTTTCATCTTTATTGATGATGTGCACATTCTTTGACTACGAGCGGTAATTTCGTACATGTTGTTGTTGCTGTTGTTGATTTTCAAAGATTCCATTGTTTGAATTCTACGTTTCCGGATAGGCGATTTCAACTTTTGTCAAATTTTACAATGAAGATAGGACAGTTTGGTGTGAGTTAAGTGCGAATATTTGGATTTAAACCAAAGTTATGTAAGCTTTGTTACTTATTGTTATTTTGTTGTTAAGCTGCAAAACCAAAAATGTAACTCGATAAATATCAAAATGTTTAGTTATGACTTATAAAGGGATCAATGTTACTCATTTCGCACGAACAGATTCTGCAAAATGTGGGTTCTTCACATCCCCTCCTAGCCCTGTTTACCGGCTCTTTTTGGCATCTTTATCCCAACAAGTTCTTGCCTAATTCGAAAAGTGCAATCATCAGTCTCACATTCATTAGCATCTGTATATTTGTAATTTCCCATCTCCATAGAAACGTCTTTAGTGTAATTCTTCAATCTACAAAACCGGATTTGAAGGCATGAAAACATGTTATTACTACCAGAAATGTCCTTTCCTTAAACGTTCTGAAGATCTGAAGCATTACAAGTTTAAATTAACTATCTTAAAAATATTTTATCTATTTACTTGTTTGAGTCACATACAATAAGCTTAAATGAAGAAACAGCTTTTACTGTACAAGGAAGTTTCTGCACTACAGTGCCCAAGGTTATAAAACTGAGCACGGAAACCAGACTCAAATCTCAAGCATCTGATTGGCTGAAATGGCGACCAGTCGCCATTTCAGCCAATCAGATGCTTGAGATTTGAGACTGGTTTCCAATCTCAGCTTTATAACCTTCAGCCCAGGAATAGAAAATTCCATGCTCAAGGCAAATATTTGCTTCCTTATTTAGGAATAAAGAATATTTACAAAATTTAGGGAGAAATTGGCAAAAAATTACATTATTACTTTCTATTTTGCCAGGGTGTCTTTAGTTTTCATCATGAACTGAACATTAGTACATACAACGATTATCTATATATAGCAACCATATAGATATAGCGGATTAAAATTTTGAGCAGAATTTAATCAAAACTTTTGAGACTGGTTTAATAACCCGATATACTACTAAAACTTTGATAAGCACAAATACTATAATTTAAATCTTTTTTGTGTGTCAGTTTTTAGTTTTATTTCTTTTTTATGATCTGTGATTTATAAAACTGTATAGACAAATGTTTCTGCATTGTAATGCTTTTCGGTTTTTATAAATGTGAAAGAGATTGAATGTTAAATAAAGGCATGTTGATAACTGTAAAAATTTAACTTTTGCTAAAAAAGCTGTCTATGTATACATCCTACAACTTCCATCCAACATTCGCATTTGTCCTATTATATCATAACGTTCAGTCTTTCAAGTGAAATTAAAGATTGCGTTCCCTACAAATGTCGGGTTCGGGTACATATATGATACGTTAGTAAAACACTATGAAAAATGCAGGGACACCTCGTTTGCACGAGAAGAAAGGTTATGTGTACGCTGCTGACCAATTCCATTTATCAATAAAAGATTTCCAATGTAAATATATTATAATAATACGCGGTGAACTTTTTTTTAAAGTATAGTTTGTTTCTAATATTGAACAATATTCGTAAAGTCCAAGCAATCAGATCAGGTGATTTTCAAAACGGATAACTTCATCTGATTTCTTGACATCAGAGGACTTAAACTTACATGTTTTCCTTCTTTACATGCCACACACTTTTAAATTTGGCAGTCAAATAATCTGTTTGAGGTTTTTTATTTTAAGTATTATCAATCTAATCATTATTTGGAAAAGCGGAGATAAAATTGGCCTTTCTGAAAAAATAACAACATCTTTTCGTTTTATGGAATGTCCACAAATTTGCAAATATCACAAATTAAATGAAATATAGCATTGATCACTGAACAAATTTTTCTTTCAACTAATTAGATTGTGCCAATTTGCTTGAGTCATTTGGTTACCAGATATCAGACTTTTTGTTTTAAGATTTCAATTTGTTATATCTTATTAGTCATACAAAGTCGGTGGGATACCCAAAGTAGTTGGGGCGGACGTAAAATGCCGCCTGCACTTATCGCAGCATTTCATACTATATAGTGTTTCCCCTTGTTCCCAAATAGGAAGAAATTCATTTTGCAAATCATATAAATAAGGGATTGTAAATACTTTCCTGTAAGGAAATAATTATATTTATATTGACTTACTGTTTTGTGTGTCGTCTCACCAAAATCAAAATCTGTCTTATTTGACAACAAACAGAAGTCGTGCATAACAACCTGTGCCCAAGATCATAAAACAAAATCTGGAGATCAGTCTCAAATCTCAAGCATCTGATTGGCTGAAATGGCGACAAGTCGCCATTTCAGCCAATCAGATCCTTGAGATTTGAGACTGATCTCAAAACTTAGTTTTATGATCTTGGGCCCTAGTTATGTTATATCGTCATTTTAGGAAAATTTTGGTTTAACTAGACAGTGGAGAATGTTTTTTTTTTACGAATTACAGTCAATCATCATGTCATGAACAATTGCCTGTGTTATCTAAGGAAATAATGCGTTTTTCGTGTGTGCCTCACCATAATTCAACTAGAGTTGGTATTGGGACTTAGACCTATTGGGTTCACATGATAATTTCCGGATGCATAAAAGTATTTATTTATTTTCAGTACAAACATTCAGAACGTGACAATTACGAACATGAGCGAGGAGACAAAATCCGAAAATAAGGATATGCGACAGAACGCGAGCTATAGAAAAAGGATGATGATCTCGCAATTATTACAGTTTGAAAATACTGTCCCACTAGGTTTTTTCGCAGTCGAAATCAAACTAAAAGCGTTTTTATTATCATTATGAACGTTTAATTCTGTAACATATCGAGTTGCTTTATTCAATTATTTAATAAAAATAGTTTATACGAGATCTTCGTGCATTCATGTATATTACGGTTTATAAGAAAATATTTACAATTAACAATTTGCTGACGTATATTCTTGTTATAGCATTTTTCAAAGTATAATGAGCATATTCCAAATTACAACGCTCAATAAGTGAAACGCAATATATTTGAAAAATTGTTATTTGAAAACGAAAGTTTTATCCAGCTTCAAGCTTCTTTTAACAAAGACCAGGAAGTCGTCCAGATATTAATATTGTGTATTGTGTAACAACAAACTCATTAATTGTAATTAATTAACAATAGCATCAGGTATCTATTTTCATCATGTAACTCATATTTGCACTCTCCGACAGATAATTTTATCAACAGAAAGAGGAGAAATCTGTATATTTTAATTTATTTAAGAACTTGTAATAAAGACTAGAGATTCCCCCAGAAGATAGTATTGTTTTCTTACATCTATGTAATATATCCAGTGATCCGCTTGAGAATATACTTAGACGAATCAGTTCATATTACACAGGCAATTAATTAAGTTAATGTTTCAATACATATGAATAGCTCCCCTAGCTTTATAAAAACTCGACATATCAAGTCATTTATTAAAGAAATGTTCTCAGTTTTAATGTTTTCATACATTCGATAAAACAAATTTGTAAGTTTAGTATTGCCTTGTGGATATGGAACAAATGTACCTTTGCTAAAACAGAAGTTTCAAGTTTTATCCATAAAACTCGCAATTCGCAGACATCATTCAATGAAGTTTGTTTCTCCCTTGCTTACTTAGAGAGAGATTGGACCGAC
Source organism: Corbicula japonica (assembly GCA_038501625.1). Taxonomy (NCBI): domain Eukaryota; kingdom Metazoa; phylum Mollusca; class Bivalvia; order Venerida; family Cyrenidae; genus Corbicula; species Corbicula japonica. The sequence continues at coordinate 1,796,766 of JAZAYU010000121.1, read as the reverse complement.
TGAACATGCAGTTGTTTGGTTTATTATCATGGTACCTAATTCTGCTTATTGTTTATAGGTGTATATTTAACCTTTTTGTCCAAGGGTATGACCAACCAGATTCGTATTTTCATTGAAATAGACATAAGCTCAGTCATCTTACATTTAAGTGCTCTTTGATAAAATCAGAGATATTTTATAAAATCACGCGCCTATGATATCATTGAAACTCACTATTTGTCTTATTTGTCCTGTTTTTATCTGCTCGTCAATCTTTTTTGTGAACGGCAATGTAAGATAAAGCCCCAAATCCGTTCAAAGAGTTTACTACTAACGACACAAGTAATTTACCCCGGAATGGTATTAGATAACGCGAGCGTTTTATTTATTAGAGAATTTGCCTCTACTGCTATTAGCCAGGATCCACTAATATTTTCTGGTTGATTTACGAAAGTTGTCCAGATGATAACTCAATGAGAGGCATTCTTATTTGATTTTCCAAATGAAACGTCTTCATAACCCAGCGTTCTATAATCTAGCCCTAGAAAGACTTAAATAGTTTCTGCGAAATCCACATTTTTCATTGCGTATCATTAACTGTCTTCATTAACAAGATACTTTTAATTTATATATTGATAAGATATATATTGTTTTAATTATTGGGAGTTCTAAGAACAAAACAATTTCAATTTTAGATTCTTTGGTGTACTCATTCTGTACTGTAAATGTTTGTCGTAAACTTACATTTATTCTGCTGAAGAAACGAAACTAGCATATATCTTAAGCATATGCAATTTATGACCAATTAGAACTTTGGGCGAGTGTATCTCTTAGTCAATCTGAATGTATCAAACCAAGCTATGTTGAACCGTTGCGATTTAGATAAGATTATGCTTAATATTTAAATGAACGCTGAAGATATTTGATACTATCGTTTACGAGAACTTAGTTAATTGCAGTGAAATTTGGAGGTCTAGTTTCGGGTGTGCGCGTGTGTGTGATTCTCTGTAGTTTATTAGGAAACTCATTAAATAGATGAAGAGGGAACTTTGAAAGCAACCGAACACGACAAAAATGAAACTATTGCAGGTTCGGTTTGATTGAGCCTGTTCATGGGCAGTGATGGAAATGCATATTACTGCCCACGCCGCCTACCATGGGGCTGAGCGCAACTCAATATTTACACCAATAAACAGTACAATTTTGATCCATCCCAAACGATGGTATGCGTATGGCGGTGAACATGGAACCTTCAATGCGGTATTTTCAAATTAATACCATTCCATGTTCAGCGGTGTATGATCCCCAGATAAAAGAATGGGTTTGCCCTAAACGAGAAAACAATGGGCGGAACTAAACAAAATAGAATTTTGACAGGGGATCTGAGAATATAAATCCTGAATATCACAGACAACGCCAAAAAAGATAAATTTAAAAAGCAGGAACTATATCCCTGGGGTGATTAAACAATATCCGAATCTCTAATATTTGCTGGGATACTAGTATTGAAACCACCTATCTATAAACTGGCCGAAAAAAATTTAAGCAAAATATTTTGGAAGTACTATTGACAAAGTACACAACTATTGTTCTCAACGACGTTTAAAGGACGTAACTGAAAACAGCACTGATTGAATGTCATTTTCACTTTCTTTCTAAAGTCACTTTCCTTACCAAGTTACGACACCGCCTTGGAACGGCAACTGAAAAAGGGAATTATTTTTGAAATAACATTAGTAGCTTTATTGTTAGTGTTCACTGCATATCTTGGCACCAACTATCATTGTTCCAAGTTTCAAGTCTTGTTACAAATAAAGCTTTTAAAACAAACTAAAAGGGAAATAATTCTGTAAATTAATAAGTGTCTGTGCACTGCAAATCTTCTTAAAGCAGCTGATCATTATAATAGTTATATTAGTTCCTTTAGCAGTTGAAGCAAACAAGCTTTTCATATAAATTAATCAAAAGGGAAACAATTCTGCAAATACTTTAGATAGAACTTGTGCATGGCACCTCTTCACCTTGCTCTATTATTTGTCCTGTTGTCTTTGAGTTCCTTCTAGCAGTAATATATATCCTTTCCACGACCTTAACATACTTAAACATGACAAAATTTTGACTTCTCAAAACTCGACCCTGTTTTACTGGTGGACGCCCGAAACGTATTTAAACGTATAAAAAAATCGAGTTTCAAAACCCGACCCTGTTTCTTCGTAGGAAACCCGTGGATTTTTATTTTCTTTATTTAAAATCTTATTTTGGTGGCTATTTAGAAGAACACGGAGTCATCGATCAGTATTTTTGCATTATAAGTTCTTTGAATGCATCGCATATTTTCTCTCAAATATCATATAGTAAGAAATTGTTTACATGTGACTAAGGAAAATTAGTAATTTTAAAAATGTCAATTTTAAGAAAAAAATATCTAATTACACGTGTTGTTGTTTCTTCATCTTTGATTGTTAAAATAAAAAATGGCTCAAAACAGTTATTCATTATTTTAAAAAAATTCCTATATCTACCTAGTAGTCACTTAAAAATGACATTTTTTTTGCAATGGCATAACAATTAATGACTGTTAATTAGATTAATTGATTTAAGAAATTTTTACGTTACAGTCTTCCAGCGATAAACCGAATTTTTCACCCATTACGCAAAAGAGCGTTGAGTTTTGGGATTTTTACGCACTATTCTAGATATGCATATTCCACCTTTTTTTACAGAAGAAAAACCGTAAAGTTAGATAACGTGTTTTACAGTAATTTAATCGGGTTTCTTACCATGTTGAAAATTCCGAATTTCATTAAAAGGTAGAATACCTGTAACGGATAAAAGCGTATATGCTTTATACAAACATACGCTTATCAACGAGTATTAAAAAAATACGCAGATTTACGTTACATGTATTAAAATCGTGACAAAAGCATACGTTTAAATACGTTTCGGGCGTCCTCCAGTAAATAGGGTCGGGTTTTGAGAAGTCAAAATTTTGTCACGTTTAAATACGTTACGGACGTCCGTCCGAAAAACAGGGTCTGGCACGGAAAGGATATATGGTATGGGCAAGCTTTGTATGATAAAGTTCACAGGGAAATTATTATGTAAATAATACATGTAAAGATTACCCCAAAGCCATAAAAATGCGGCGGCAGATTTACCTGTTTGTGCACTGTTCATCATCTCATTGCCCTCATTTACCTATTTTCCAAGAATCATTACGTTCCGTTTTACATTTAAGAGATATGCTTTACTCCAATTTTCAGTTAGTTTTCATAAATGTTTAAAATTATTGATATCTTCCAGGCAAAGTATTCCAAGGACGGAGGGACGGACAAAGTGGTGAATATTTATAGTTTGGGGAGGGTGAGGTAATATTATTATCAGTCTTCGTTTCCCCGTGATAAGTTGCTCTTGACCTTTTATGTGCACTCATTTATCTATGCTAAATTTACTTTATCAGTATTCGCTCACGAGGTTATTGCGGTTGTATATTCGTTTACTGTGGTTGACATTTAAGCATGCAACTTCCTCATAGCCTTATTATCGTTCTGTACTACTTTCATTTTTAGTGTTTGCAGATTTTAATACACATCACTTTCAGATGGGATGGAGTTGATAAATCAGGGCAACTATATTGTGTGTTCTTTAGAGAAGCTTGTTGGGCCAATGTATGGCTGGTGTTTTCCAGATCCAGAAACACCACCTACTTACTTCACCGTGACGGTGCGGGTTCACTCCCAGGTAGAGGCAGTATCACTTAAAATCCAAAGTGGCGGTATTTGAGTAGTGAGGCGGCCATAAAACTTCTCCCTGTACTTATAGTCAGTAATGTTATCATTAGAACACGCGGTAACCCGTTACTGATGTCGTGCAGTGATTGTTACGTATATCAGGGTTATCCGATTAACCTTTTTTTAAGGTTGTCAAGAGAGGTTTTGAAAATACATTTGCTGTCTTGAAATCATTTACTTAATGTGTTTTAAAAGTTATTGATAATTATCTTAGATGAATCCAATACCATTTACTTACACCGCTAGGTCAAAATTAGAACAGTCTTAAATTGAAAGAGAGGTTATTATATGTTTAGGTACGTTGAACGTTATTTATTTGTATCAAAAAGGCTGCTGCTTATTACAGTAATGTTTTAATATGCTTTTCCCCTTTAACGAGAGGTCATGTTAAAAGAATACAAGAAATTCAGAAAAATGATCTCTTTGGTTGACCTTACATGGAATGCAGTTCAGCTAAATTTAGTATAAATCTCGCTAAACTGTTCCAAAGTCATTTATTACAAGATAAGAGATTACGAGTAAATTGAAGACTGTTGCTGGCATCTGATCACAAATTAAGAGTTAAGTGAATCTTATTCTAATGAAAAATTGCGGACAAAAATTGACCAGTTTGAACTTTGGGTGTGTGTATTATTATACAAAACTGTAGGACCTGTATGACAAATCAATGCCCAAGGTTATAAAACTGAGCATGGAAACCAGTCTCAAATCTCAAGCATCTGATTGGCTGAAATGGCGACTGGTCGCCATTTCAGCCAATCAGATGCCTGAGATTTGAGACTGGTTCCCAATCTCAGTTTTATAACCTTGGGACCAAGATTTATCAGTGTAATGAGTAATTGATCGAGTATTTTCTTTGAGAAATTCCAGGACTGAAGGTTATAAAGCTGAGATTGGAAACCAGTCTCAAATCTCAAGCATCTGATTGGCTGAAATGGCGACTGGTCACATTGACACAGTTAAGATTTATCACATCGGAGATCATTGCATCAACATTACGACGGGCCTGTTAATAAATCAAACGTTAGAAACAAGAAATTTAATAAGTTCCATTTTATCATAACAGAATATAGACCTATCTTATAGATAGTTTGAAGACCTATCTTATAGATTGTCTGAGCAAAATAAACTGAGGTAAAGAGTTTAAAATTGAATGCGTTTAATTGATATTTTATGTTCTTTACCAACTTACCATACCCAATTGGAACGGCAACTGAAAAGGGAAATATCATTAAAATTCAATGGGGAGAAATAAATGATTGGTAGTTAGAACATTGGTCAAGTATATATTTATTGTGCTTCCCTAAATCCGAGGCTAGACCAAGATGATGATATGCATTTCCCGTGACTATATTAAACCTTACATGCAGTATTTTCCTACATGTCGTTGTTGGTGGTTTTTAAAGTTTCCATTGTTTGAATACTAAAAATTTCCGGATAGGAGATTTCAAATTTTGTCAAATGTTATAATGAATGTAGGACAGTTTGGTGTGAGATAAAGTGAGATGATATGAATTTAAATCTCAGTTATCTTAGTTTGACTTTTAATTGTTATTGCGTTGCTAAACCGTAAAATGAAAAATGCAACTTATATCAAAATGTATAATAATGACTTATAAAGGGATCAATGTAACACATGGCTTACGAACAAATTCTGCAAAATGCGAGTTCCTCACGTCCCCTCCTCGCCCTTTTCACCCGCTCTGGTTGACATCCTTATCACAACAAGCACTTGCTTAATTGGTACAATCCTCAGCCGCACGTTCTTTGGTATCTTTAAAAGTGTAATTTCCCATCTCCATCGAATCGTTTTAAGTGTAATTCCTCACCATACAACACCAAATTTGAAGGCATGAAAACATGTAATTACTGCAAGAAATGTACATTCCTTAAACTTTCTCAAGGTCTGAAGCATTACAAATTTTAAAAATCAGCTATCCTAAATCTATTTCATCTCTTGAACTTGTTTGTGCCACTTATTACAAGCTTAAATGAAGAAACAGCTTTTACTATATATAAGGAGATGTCCGCACTACAGAAATAGAAAATTCCATGCTTAAGGCACATATTGGCTTCCTTATTTAGAAATAAAGACTATTTACAGAATAAAGCGGGAAAATTGGCCAATACTTACACTATTACATTCTGTTTTGCCAGAGCTTCTTAAATTTATAAATAGAGTTTATAAACGGTGATAACATCATGAACTTCGTATTACACCAAACGCCAGATACAAACATTTAACAGCAGAACGAATATCCTTAGTATGAATGAGCAATACGCAAAGTATATTGTATAGAAACGGCTGATATGGTATTGAAAACAATGTACTGAGGAGTTCAATTAACAAACAGCGTGTATCTTACACTTAGAATTTTAAATGTCATGAATGCTAACAGCACTGAAAGACACATTACTCAACACGTATGAACATATTGCTATTGCAGCTTTTTTGAGCCTGGTCATAGTACATCACACGCCTAGCCCGATGTCTACGCAAGCAAATCTCACAAAATCATATTAAATACCCAAATCTAAACTGGCTGCTGAGCTATTGAAACCATCCATTATAATGAATAATAATGGATGGACACAATCGTGGAAAGAAAAAAATGATTCTTTAATCAAACATAACTATCGTGCTGAACGAATTTCATGGACGTTATTTATAAGAGCAAAACCAATTTTATACCCCTTTAAAAAAACAAAACAGTCGTAATAAACAACCTGTTGTGATGCAGGTTGTCCATATATCCATCTGTCCCTACGTCCGTTTTTAAACATTTTTAGTTTTCAATCATCAGAGTCATTATGGTCAAATATTACAAAAGTAAAAAGAACAATACGATGAATTTACCACCTTAGAGCGGCCAGCGCTCATGTATTTTTCCAACTGGCCCGATTCTACCATACACAATTCTCACAGTTGCCCCGCCATGTGGTAAAAATTAATGAACAAACCAGTACAAGTTTCCTTGTTGTATCAACTATCAACGCAATTATACTCGAAGTTGTTGTTTGAAAAAGCACATAATCATACAAAAACAGAAATAGCTTATGTCTTTTTTAAGAATAATAGGTGGGTATTCGAAAGGAGAGGAGAGCACCAGCAGGTAAATCAAAAAGAACACGATAGCAAGAGTAAAATGAAACTGTTCAAGCTTCTACGTTTGTTTCTAGATTCCCTAAACATTCAGAAATGACCGCATCCAGAATAAACAGTCTCCCTGTACAGCAAAAATCAGAGGGGAAAAGAGAGTGTTGTTAGAGATTTTAACGATGTGACCTTGTTGTTTATCAATAAGGCAGAAAGTATCTTATAGAAGAGTATAAAATCATTAAGGAGTGCACAATTTTTGCCCAAATGGATTCCTATTACTAAGATGTACCAAATCTAACATAAATAGTATGTAGTAAGCCAAACAAAACGCGACTCCAATGAATGTTGAGAAGTCTTTACGGTATAATTACCATAAAAAAGCTTTATATTCATTTACAGCATTAAAGGTAAAGCTTTCTCTTGAAAAGGTTTTAATTATCTTGGCTAGCTTGTCTCTTGTTCAATCATGAGACAATGAAGTGCACTATGTTGATAAGTATAAGTTGACATAGAGAAAACCTTAAACCTTTTTGCGATTCCTAATAACTTGTTGTTTGAAGACTTTAAGACATGGGCACGGCTTGTTTTTACATGAACTTTAGTTGGGGATCAATCTTGCTTTATATGGTGTTTTGCGCATTTTTTGCAACCATTACACACAACACAGGATTTTTTTACTCGTTTCGGCTAAAAACTGATTTAAGATTATGTGCACTAGCAAGATCACTCTCAGATGAATTAGTCTGTATAAAAAGATTTTAAAAAGTCAAATATGCATATCAGGAAGTGCCACACTCACAAAACACAGCCTTCCCACGCAGCGAAAAAAAGAGAGGAAAAGAGAGCATATTTGTTATAAGTATGTCAATTCAAATAAGACGCCGTAAACAATTAACGAAAATGAGAACCCGAGGGGTTACCGCCTTGGAACGGTCAGTGGCAAAACAACTTGCCACTGGGGGTTTAAACCAGATTCTAGGGTGCGCCAACCTCACACTTGCCCCGACAGGTTCTCAAATCAACATACAAGTACACGTTGTATTGGTAAAATAACTCCGACCCACCCATCAGCTAAACAATGTTGCATGCACAAACACACAAACATAGAAAATATAAGAAGCTAATAGTATTGAAAAGCCAAAAGACTGGTACTCAATAAACTTACCGAGACCAGAGTACCTGGTGTCAAATCAGCATGAACACGATGACAGGAATAAAAGAAACAAATTGAGCTTCCAGGTTCTTATACAAGATTTTCCCATAAACCTTCATAAACTCTTAAACCCCTGCCACCGTCGTGCAGCCAACGAGATAAGCATAATAATCAATTGTAGAGGGGTTAATCACGAGGCCTGCAGAGTGCTGTAGAATATCATGTTGGTAACCTTTCTTTTTAAATGTGCAGATGGTTTTTACGAAAAAAACGGTAGAAATTAACACTGCAGTTTATCTTCTTAAGTTTATAAATTAAATCTCCATAAAAACTGACTGTGAAATTCCTTGTTGCAAAAGTGATTTTAAACTGCACCTGTATTTTTGAATTAAATCTGGGTATCGTCGATAAAACTTGCAGAAGGTGTTTCTTAGTTAGTGATACCAAAAACCTTGTTTTAAAAGTTTTTCTGTTATGCAAAGATTATGTTCATTAAAACCATTAACATCATTGCAAGCTCTAGAAAAGCGAACAAGCTGTGAGAAATAAACCCCGTAAGATGTTGCAGGAGGAACATCGCCGTCTAAAAACGGAAAATTTACGATATTAAAATTAAAATCGTCTCTTTTATCATATATTTCAGTAGTAACGTATCCATTTTCATTAGAAACATTAAGATCAGATAAGTTAGCTTGCTTATCGGCATGGTTTTTCTTTACCAGAGCTCCAGGTTTAATGGGGATTTTATTTATAATGTAAGAAGCAAAACCTAACAAAACAAATAGGGTTTCGAAGGTCAAAAACTCATTTAGATTTTTTTCGAAACTTGTATTAATCAAGGAGCGGGGAATTCTACATTTTTTACTGCTAGTTAAGCAGAGATTGCGAGGTAAGGTTTTTTTTAATTTGAATGCAATTTTACACGATTCATCTAGGTCAACTTTTACAGAACCATGTCAATTTTAATTTTAGCGAATACCTCAGCTTAGTCAATATAAAGAAATATAGAAACGCTTGATCAAGATTACGTTTGTCTTTACACAGGTTAGCTGAGGAAGCCGTTATCCGACCTTTTTTTAATTTATACAACTGATCAGCAGCGTAACCCCAGTTGAAATAAAAACCTTGACACTTTCACTTTTAAGGCTGTTAAGACAAGACGCCGATTTGTAGCTGGCTAATGTGTTTTTTTCCTAATACTCAGTCTCTCCCGCATGAAAAATCCGCCCTTAAAGTAAAAAATTAATGTAGGTTATTAATTGCTATCTTAATAAAATAGTATTTTTATTGCATTACAACCAAGCGTCATATATTTGTTTGAATATTATAAAATTGAATAATACAGTAGCAGTAAGTTATTACACCACATGTTTTTTTTTGTTAATTCTGCTGTGCTATCTTGTCAGAGTTATTGGCATAATAGACTCTTCATCTATTTGTATTAAGTGCAAATAAGGAACCAATTAGGGAAGAAAAGGTGCAAAATAAGTGTTTATACATATGCCAATTCTTTGCTGGCAAACATGGATAAGACTGTTCCCAGATCTTGTATTTTAGATGTTACTTAAAGGACTTGTTTGTCCGCATATTGTTAAGATTCACGCTGAATTGTTATTATGTCATAATAATGTGAATGTAGATTCGGATAATATTTAAGGGCTTTTGACCATAATTTTTGACCACTTGACAGATTTGAGCCCTAAGAATCACAAAATATTTTCGTAGAAATATAAGAATAATTCATCACAGCGTTCATAAATAACAGATTACTTAGAAAATGTCCACTTTTTCTTAACTTATATAAACGGGTTTGTCCAAAGTATATAGTTCGATGATTTATATAGCATTGCTTCTTAGCATTAAGTTATATTAAATGTTGCTGTATATTATTAATAAATATAGGTCCAGTATATTAGTGTCAGTTGTAAAATTCATTACCATTCTAAACATCCGTCAGAGGTATTACATAACTGGTATTTGAGAATGAATTATGTCCGCATTATCGTTATATGGTTTTAACCAAGAGAAAGAAGAAAAGTGATTTGAAGCATTGTTGACACAATGAATATCCAATGCAATTTTCTGGATATAATTCAGATAATTATGCCATATATATAGATAAATAGTCATGAATTAGGGATTGTCTGCCGCTATATCTTTTACCTGGCAGTCAGTATCATGATGTATGTGGAATAGCGCTCCATGAACTTGTCATTCTCACAAACAGTAGTTTTTTTTCCAATTCGGAACAAATGTGTCAAATGCTACGGTATGGGTTCTAATAGTTTTAGCACAAAGGATGAGTATTGAAAAGAAACTCGTATAACTTGAAGATAACATTATTAAAACCTTTCTTGTTAAATAAAATGAAGCCGTTTCATTCAAAGTTTCAAGGTATTGCAATAACATCTTTCGGGATATCATATAAAATAACTATTTACCTATTAATTGGTTTCAGCATAATGAATATGGAAAATTGTTACAGTCATATGACGAAAAAATCTAGAACAATTAAATGAAAGAAGACAAAGCATTTGTTTCATTTTTAGTTTTCCTGACAAGGTTTTATTTATTCGATGATCATCGGCAAATAGTTCCCAAGGGAAAAGAGTGAATATGCATGTCAAGAAACGCCACATACTAAACACACAGCTTCCATAAACAGTAAAAATTAGATAGGAAAATAGAGCATAGGTGTATGATTAATTTAAAACAAAGAAACAACAATCAACAAAAATAAAATAATAAAAAACCACTGACCGTTACAAGGCGGTCACCCATCGGGTTCTCATATTCGATAATGTTTGTGACGTCTTTTTTGAAACTGATTTTTGCATAACCATGCGCTCTTCTCCTCTCTACTTTTTGGCTGTGTGGAGAGGCTGTGTCTGCTGGATGTGGCAATTCCTGATATGGATATTTCAGTTTCTTCATTTTGGCTGTATGAGGCTGTGTTTTGGGGGTATTGCGGTGCCTTATATACATATTTCACTTTTTCATTAACTACTAAACCACCGAGAATAAAAAAAATAGTGCTTATATAGGGTATGTATTACGTTGTTTTTATCATGATTTTCGATTGGTTTCTCTAAAAAATTGCACCAATCATGATAGATGATACATTTATCTAGATAGGCAAAGCATCCGGACTGTTACACGTTGTTTCAGTACAAAAATAAACAAGTTTGAAAGTTTGCTTTGCGGATAAAAATAGGCAAGAATCATTGCCCAGTCATAAATTTGTAATAAAAATGAAGATTAATCATTCAACTTTTCAAATATATCAAGTTTTTGTTCGGGAAAACCCGTAAAATGGTTGATTTATGTGGATATTTGACCCTCTATTGGGCCAGTTCTTGGTCGGTACACCGGGTTTTAGCCATTTCTGCCGTCCCTGCCGTGATGAAAAATAAATACTTTGCTTGTCAATTAAGTTCTCCAGCATCGATATTAGATGTTGTAAGTTATTAAAACTGTAAAATATTGAACTGCTTAGTGTTTATACATTTGTCTATCCCTAAAATAACATGTATGATTTCATTTACGAACAAAATGTCAATAACATTTTTCAAGTTTTTGCAATTCGGACTACACAGGATTCGGATATTTCGACGTGCTTGCTTTTGTATGCCAATTTCGACATTGGATTAGTTGAAGGATTTTATGTAAACCTTTATTTATAACCAATGATTTTATTTGCTGACCTCCACATTGCAATTGTTAAAATTTGTGCTATAAATACATGTAGAAAGGGGCTATGAGCCAGATTTGGTTTAAACAAATAGTGCTTATAAAGGGTCTGTATTATGTTGTATTTAAGGTTTTAGAACTGGAATATGCACTTTTGCAGATTGGGATTTTGTTGTTTTCATTTCCAAGTACATCCATTAAGACATCTAAACAAGAGTTTTAAAAAACATTCACCGTGCGTAACTCGGGAAATTCAGTATTTTAGAAGGGGACCCTCTGTTTCGAAAAATGGGATTAAAATCAAACATACTAGAAGCTAATTTCATCTCTATTTCTTTCAAACCTTGTAAAATTTTGTAAAATAAAAGCTAATTGTTAAAGGACATCATACCTGAACAGGAAAAAACGAGCATTATTTATAGAATTTATTTATAACACTTTATAAATTGACTTTTTTTAAGTGCACTCCAGCTTCGGAAATGCACATTTTTCCGAGCTACAAAAAATAAGCTAGTTTTTATCTGTGATTTTTGTGCATGTATAATGCAGTAAAATAATTATGTTATACATAAAAATTATCTGCAATGTGTATAGAATCAAATAATAAATAAAACAAAGTACTTCACCGTCTCGTTTTCATTTTATTGGCCTACACAATAGGTACAAAAGGCCCAGACCAAACGGTTAAAAACCACAAAAACCAAAGGTCTTGGTTTACGAATGGTCATTTTTGATACCCCCTCAAATATTTTGAAAAAACAAGAAAAACGCAAGCAATTAGCCATGCTGGTTAAAATTTAACTTCAAAAAAAAATTTTGGCAACCGTAACCATAGCAACCAAAGCATTCTTTTATAGGGAAAAATCATCGTGCAAACACATAAAATTACTTTTATTGAAGACAAGTGTTCAAATATAGAAACAATAAAATAGCAACATTTTCCTAAATGAAAGTATAGATTCCAAAATCATTTTAGTTTCATATCGTGATTATGTTGCTGTATTATAAAAGAGTCAGTATTTTGTAATAATATCAAAACAATATTTCAGTTTTCATGACTACTAAATGAAGATGAAGAATAATAACAATTATTTCCGAATTTTAAAACTATTGATTATACCATTTTTCACAAAAAAATAAGTCACAATAATTAGAAAAAAAAGAAGAAAAAGGAAAAAAAGTTCCAGAGGATTGAACCGGGTCCGTCAAAACGATAGTTTTGATCGCTACCATTGCGCCACAGAGGATTGATCAAGTGTATGTCAATTTAATCTAACATGTATTCATTGCTGAGTGTTGTTCGTCTACGGTCTTATTTTGAGTACCGGTATTTGTTATGAAAATATTTATTTACATAGCATCAATTTCATATCCGCATTTTTTATTATTTGATTTAGGAATTAATGACGTCATAATCGCGGAAAAAACCTAAAGAGAAGTCTCCAGTAACGACAAAAAGTATCAACCGGAAACGCACGAATCGGCGTTCGGAAAACACGAATAAGGAACGGCATAAGTCGATGTTTGGCGGAAATATTACAGTTCTAAAACCTTAATGTATTTTTCCATTTTTTTTTTATCTAAAACAATGCACTAATCATGATAGATGATACATTTATCTAGGTGGGCAAAGCATCCGGGTCCTTGTATATTGTTTCTTTGACGAAAAAAATATACTGAAAATTTCCATAGCAAATAAAAATAGGTAAGAATAGGTGTCCAATTACAGAATTATAAGACAAATGTAGAATAATCATTAAACTTTTCAAATATATCCAGTTTATGCTTATAAAAAGCTGTAAAGATGATTAAGTTGATTATTTGCCCCTCCCCCCCACGCCCACCCCATACCGAATTAGGCTGCCATTCCAGCTGCGATGTAATAATATAAACACTTTGCTTGTCAGTTAAGTTCTCCTTCATCAATATTAGATGATGTAAGTTATTATAACTGTAAAATATTGTACTAATGAGTGTTTCTGCATTATTTATAAATCTCATAAATCACACGTTTGATTCTATAAATGAAGAAAGTAAATCACATTAATCAGGTATTTGCAATTCAGACTACACAGAATTCAGCTATTTAAGTATTCCGATGTGCTTGCATTTTGTATGTCAGTTTCAACATTGCATTAGTTAAAGGATTTTCAGTTAATATATCTCAGGGATTTCAATAGATGCAGATTCTTGCATTTTGATGCAAGCAAATGAGATTTTTTCCACATTTGACACGCCTGATTCTAAGCTTGGGGTCATTTTGATGCATGAGAATTTAGGAAACATGGTCAAATTTTACAAAAAAGATAAATCTTGTGTCCATTGCATTTTAATTATGAAGTTAATAATTATTTGACCCCTGAACATAAATTAAAATGAAAGTAAAGCACTTAACATGAAGTTAAGTTTAATGAACACAAGATATGACTTGCAACTATTTGATTATGACCCCTTAAAAAACCCAACAGGGGTCAAACAACCCCTGGTTTTTAAAAGCTATTGAAATCCCTGTATCTTCATGTATTACCAGTGAATTTAGTTGCTGACCTCCACATCCCAACAGCTAAATTTTCCACTGTGCTACAATAAATGTCTATTTTGATATTTTTGGTAAAGTTTGCTGCCTGCTAATCATAAAATTAAGTGCAATAATCCTTCATAATCTTTATTCCAAGTATTTGTGAATACTTTATATCTATCAAAAGGCATTATCATTGATCATACAACCTGAAAATTCCAAAGATTAAAGCTGGAAAGCATAAATAAGTTGCTTCAAGTCCATTTACCAGTTTTTTGACAAGAAAATTCACATAAAATTTCACATGCTATTACAGTGGATGTTTAAAAAAATCATAAAAAAATTATTTTTCATCCGATTTTGAAAAAATAAAAACATTTTACTTCTTTTGTATGGTTTTCTATCCCTGCCAAATATCATTGATATATTTCAGTTTTTAAAAAATCATTGCCTCTCTCGACCAGAGCACTGTAGAACATCATGCATCAGGTACAAATCAATATGTTGCTTTTTCTGTACTTAATAATATCAAATCTAAAAAAATAATCATCAAGAAATACATTGTTGCAATAGATATTGTAAATTGCAATTTTATTTTTGAGCTTAATTTGCGCAACGTCCAGTTCCATAAATTGTGATGCCGATATTTATCTTTCAAATTTTTTTTCTGTTATGCAAAGAAATAAAAGTATTAACTCCATTTTTTTCTGAAAAAAGGATTTAAAATAATATAATACATACACTAGAAACTTATGCAAACGGCGAAATTAATGGTATTTTTTCTGTCGAAGACAATATTTACATTGCATCAACAAATTGTGTCATTACTAATGAAGCAAACTGATTGATAAAGTGAAATGTTCGGTTTCCCATAGAATAATGCTTCAAAAGAGTGCTTCTAGCTAGTTGTTATTGTACGTTAGGACATTTTCCCAGACGGTAGAAAAGCCTCTACTAACCATAATTGCACTTTGACTAGATAATAAAGTATTTGGGACAATGACATTTGCAGAATTCATCTTTCACACAAACCTTTCGTAAAAAAGGAAATTAAAAGGTTTTGAAAAGAAAAGAGAGAGTGAGAGACATAATTGTATACAATTTTATTGCGATCTTATTTAGCTAACGTGCACTTTAACACAGAATATTTCGCCCCTTTTTCTCGGACGCAAAATGAAGACGGCACACAAGCGAAAACTTTAATGTTTAAGCACACGGTTACAAAGGGAAGGCTAAATTACAAATACGCAAAGGTGCGAAGGTATTATCACTCCTCTCCAACGCTGTCCCTAACGAATTTCGCATCTGCAGCATCGGACCCTCTCTTTTCTCGAAGAAGTTAAAGGCACGAAAGTGAGAACCCGAGGGCTTTGAGCCTTAGAACTAGTGGCACTAGGAGTTTTAACAGGCGCTAGGGCGCACTTACCTCAGATATGCCATTAAATACTTTAAAATATCTTTGATAGTTTGATAGTTCTGTTCTTTGCACCAGACATCATTATCAATTAATTTAAACCAGTATAAAATGCAAATGAAAACAACATCAGAGTTGCATCACGCGCACGTTGCTGAGATGGTCACACATTTAAGTTTTGGTCTCGGTATTTTGATTTTTTAAAAATAAATATCTGCACTATTTCTGAAAAAAATCAATTAAGACCAGAGACACAAATTGTTTCCTTAAATATAACACAATTTGAAATATTGTATCCTATTTTCTATTTAAATGAGCACCATGTGATAAAACACGGAGAAAAATACGTGATGCTCGACAGTTAGATAACATGTTGTTTTTAATGTAAGCTTACTCAAAAGAAGTCTAAATTGTGTTGCTTGGAAAATAAATCTCCACAGAAATAAAAAAAAGAACCTATAAAAAGAAATAAGAAAAGTTTATCATAAATGTATCAGAAACAGAGAAAATGTATCAAAAAGTAGAACTATTAAGTAACTTGTAATATGTTACAGGTAGAGTTGCATACGACGATTTTCTTCAAATGATTGCGTTTATCAGCTATTAATGGTTTCGGTGATATATAATTTGCATAAATTTTGTAACAAGTTCATAACCTAAATTCATAACATTTCAAATATTTGATTTTTTTTCAAATTTAAAAGGCTAAGTGATAAGAAATTAATGTTTAAAGGTGGATGGACCAGTTTTGACGTGCATGTTCAATTCAAATTTCGTATCATTTTGGCGTAAACTACACAGTTAAATCTATACGTTTATGGAAAAATGGAGGAAATCAGGTTGCCTTCATAGATGGCGTTGTTTTTCAAAAATCATCGACGGCAAGTAGAAATTTTGCATATTTTGATAAAGCGATCCTCACACATTATTCTGACCAAATTACATCAGATTTGGACAATATTTAATTTTTGACGTCAAAATTGGGTGAGCAACGTGTCCATCCACCTTAAAATTAAGCAATTAAACTGACATTTGTGCTAAAACAGAATTATAGTCCTTGCTTGAAATACGGTACCAGTGGCTGGCAGGAGTTGATCATGTTTATAACTGAATATGAAGTTTGTTTCTATTTAATCCTAACTGCCATGTGGATCATGGTGATCATTACCTGATAAATATATACTGAATTCCAGCATCTTATTTCTGTATTCCTAATGCATAAACAAAGTGCATATTGAAGAGTTTGATAACGCACATTAGGATTTAATCAAGCTTAAGCTTCCTTAAAGGCATGACAGAAATAGCATCACTTCCACGCTTATGTTATAATATAAAAATTTATATTAATAAGCATGAAGTACCCGGGCAGGGGTTTAAAAGGTTTATGAAGTTTTATAGGAAAATCCTGTAAAAGAACATAAGATCTCAGTCTATTTTTATCCCTATCATTAGTGATGGGTAATCGGCTGGAATTTTAAACATCGATTAATCGGAACTTTCAACCAACTAATTAATCGACTAATCGGCAATTATCGGAAATTGTAGAAATTATAGCCAATTCGTGCATTACACACTTAAAAATAAAACAAAACAGTTGTCTACGTCTATAGAATCATTCTTAATGTTTATCTTTCTATAGTGTGGCGGCCGTAAAAGTCTCCCTGTACATATAGTCAAATTGAATACTGTTGCCTCTACATATAGTCAATACTGTTATCAGTAAAAGAACCCGTTGTCGATGTCGTGCAGGGATAATACCGTATATCAGGGCTATCCGATCAACCTTTTTGGGGGTTGTCCCGTTTAGCTCAATAGGTTGCGTCGTCGGAATTGCAGGGCTAGGCGCTGTCGCCGTGACGGTGCGGTTTCGCTCCCGGGTAGAGGCAATATCATTTTTCATTACAATTGGTAAACTGGTAAAACAATATTCATTATGACAGGATAAACTGCCTAGAAAATACAATACATTGTTCAGAGACTGACAACAACAGTATTTTACAGTTTCTAGTTAATGTTTAATGGTTGACCCTGGGGTCAATATTTACTCAAAACGTTTCATTAAAAACTGTAAAAACAAAACTCAAGCCAATTCCCCATCACTTATTTCATGTCCAACGTTTTATTTGATTGGAGACCTAGAACATAAATACTTTCCAACATCACAAACTCCATTTCCACGGATAATCGTAATTTTTTTCTGGTCTTCCTAGTTTCATTGATACACATCCGCCATTTTTAAACATTGAAAGTTTAAATTGCGGATTTTTTTGCGGCCCCGAATCTACTAGACTACTATAGACTTCAGTCTGTTGTTTCGAGCTGTTTAAATTTCTGCGGACAATTATTTGGAAATTTACCATTAAAAGTAAAACACATGATGAAAATTTGCTATTCATAGTGAGCTTGATGCAGTTAATTCAAAACAGTACTATAAGACTGCTGCAGATATAAGGAGACGACTTTAGGTCCGCATATAATTGCATATGATCGCAGAATACATTTGGTCAAAAAAGTTACTTTCCTTGAAAAAATCACACCCTAAACAACAAAAATCTACGAACGGAAATTACTATCCGGAAAAAAATCTATTAATCGAAAGTGTGCGCTCCGTCACCGATCGCTGGTTTTGGATCGTCATCCCGATATATTCGAATGCCGCCGAATGTCGGCCCATCGCTATCTATTGTCTCGTTCTTGCTGATTGTTTGTGGTGTCTTGTTTGAACTTGATATTCTAATTAACACATGTTCCCATATTCGTTGACTATAGTTTCTTTAGAAAATGACCACCTTACTACCCATTGTTTCCTCCCTACTTTTTCTATGTGGGGCTGATCAGTCTAATGGTTGCGGACATTCCTGATGTTCATATTTTACTTTTTATGTTTGTTGGTTCACTGAACAGATTGGTTTCTTCAATCACTTAAAACATGTATGTTTTAGCTGTATATTTCATGTACGATGCCGTATAAAAACTTATCGTAATGTAACTACCTAAACTACTAGATCACTCACAATTGTTGCCAAAAACAACAATTTGAGAAAAAAATGGAATTGCCTCTTGCAACCGTCTTAAACACGTTATGGATAAAATAGAGCACGTCATGCAGAGCAAGCCATTACGAAGTAACAGGAAGTTATTTCAGTGAAATGGAATTGCATATCACGACATTTCCCTTGGAACTGCATCAAATTTTAACAATAATGAGAAAATGATCCAGACTAATGGCGGATAGAATGGATATTAACTTGAATTGCTGTCAGTGCACCAACTACATAAAATGGTATTGTTTTTCAATCGTTTTATGTGTTCAGTTTAATGGTATATTGATAAGCTTTCAAATGTTACTTATTCTGAATAGTTCAATCAAATATATTCGGAAATCAACATTAATAAAAACTTCAAATTGGACCATACCCTTTTCTTCTAACAGTCAACTGTCACTTTGGAATACTTGATTTCATGCAAGAAAGTTTCTTTCTTCCTTCAACTGTCCAATTAACATACAAGTGACCTTAATGTTTAATGCAGTTATTAACAGCAATTTCAATATGTTTAATTTTGTCAGAATATT
Organism: Corbicula japonica; assembly: GCA_038501625.1. Lineage (NCBI taxonomy): Eukaryota > Metazoa > Mollusca > Bivalvia > Venerida > Cyrenidae > Corbicula > Corbicula japonica. The sequence goes on along the minus strand of JAZAYU010000121.1, from coordinate 1,777,547 downwards.
GAAAATTGATTTTTCTTAGTCGTAAACAAAACAAAGACGAAAATAATTAATCTTATTATTGTAGTAATTTGTTAAACCCATAACAAATATAAAATAACAAAAAGTTAGCATATTAAGTTAATTTTTTTCATTTAGTTTGATTCCGCATTCCTGTGAATTGAAAATTACAGTATAAGTGATGTATTATTTGGGTGAGAATTCACACGCGAAATTGAAATTGATGAAAATACTATTAACAAGTGCAAGCAAAAATAAGTATGATAAATTATTTATTTGTTGTTATTGACTACTAAATTTAATCAGTTTGAGAAAAGCAAAAACATAAAGCATGTCTTTACAATTAAAAAATTGAATGGGTATCACGAAAAAAAACAACAACTCTTTTTTATGTTTGTGTGCTTTTGCATACATCATAGTCGAGTAGATTTTTGGATTATAGATATTTCACCAAGGCATTTTTTTACGTGCTTGGTCATTTGAGAGAGAACCTGTCGGGGCAAATGTGAGGTTGGTGAACCCTTGAACCTGGTTGAAAATCCAGTGGCCATTTGTTTTGCCACGGACCGTTCCACGGCAGTAATCCCAAAGGTTCTTTTTTTATCGTACATTGTTTGGAGTGTCTTATGTAAGATTGATCTTCTTATAAACCCATGCTCTCTTTTCCTCTGTTCATTTTCGTTGCGTAAGTTGTGTGGGTGTAATTGGGTGTGACAGTTCTTAATATGTATATTTCACTTTTTATATGAGTATCTATCCATTTCGCTTGAAAGTGACATGTTTTGCCTCCTATTAAGCATTGTGATTGTTATGATTGTCGTGTAGTGAGTGAATTGATTAGCCAATGTTTCTGTATATGAGGACTTGCCGAGGTCGTTGTCTTCTAAACGCTTGTTTCAACCTCCACTGGTTATATGCCACTGACAGTTCCGATAATTTTCCTAAATATTAATACGGTCATTAGGTAAAGGCTAAACCTTTTTATAGTGGTCAACTGGTGAGAATAATTTCCAAACACATGTTGACAGGCCAGCCGATTTGTTCACAATGTAAGGCTTTTGATTATTGTTACCTTCTGTAGACATCATTTTTATAATTTAGTTTCGATTAAACTTTATTGAAAAAATACGAAAACAAAATGGCTATATATATATTATATGCACGAGGCTTTACCTGATGTACTTATTAACAACTTCTTATTTTGTATTACTCGCCCATAGATCACTGTCTACAATCTTTCTTCCAAAAATTAATGGGATATCATGTATCCAAATTTCTCATCTGAAGTACAAGTTGATCAATGTCTGTTAGCTTATCTATCGCTCGTTACTCTTTATCTGGAAATATGAGCGTTCTAATGGCAGCCTTCAAGTATTATTTAATATAGTTGTCATGTAACCTAAAATTCTAATATTTTATTGTCAGCAGGAAGCATTTATTTCATATTTAAATAAACGTCTCACTTTACATGGGAATAATTAATCTCAATTACTTACCAGCAGGGTATCAAAAAGTAATATAATAGAACAAAAAGTGAATTATGCATATCAGGAATCGTAACACTTACAAAACACAGCCTCTCCACATAGCGAAAAAGAAGAAAGGAGAAGAGAGCATGTTTGTTATAAGTATGTCCAATTCAAATAAGACGCTACAAACAATTAATTAAAAGTGAGAACCCTTGGGGTTACTGCCATGAAACGGTCAGTGACAAAACAATTTGCGACTAAGGGGTTTAAACCAGGTTCTAGAGTGCACCATCCTCACACGTGCCCCAACAGGTTCTCATATCACAAAACAAGTACAAGTTGTCTTGGTGAAATAGCTCCAACCCACCCATCAGCTGAAGATGTGACATGCAAAAGCACACAAACATATAAAACATAAGAAGCTAATAGCATTGAACAGCCAAAGGGGCTGGTACTCAATGATCTCACCGAGACCAGAGTACCAGGAGTCAAATCAGCATGAACACGATGACAGGGGTAAAAGGAAAAAAATAGAGCTACTAGGTTCTTTTAAAATAGATTTCTCTATTAACCTTCATAAACTCTTAAACCCCTGCCATCGTCGTGCAACCAAAGAGGTTAGCATAATGATCAACTGTAGATGGATTAATCACCAGGCCTGCAGAGCGCTGTAGAATATCGTGTTGGTAACCTTTCTTTTTGAATTTACAGATGGTTTTTACGAATAACCGGGAGAAATTAACGTTGTCTTTTTATTTTCTTAAGTTAATAAATTAAATCTCCATAAAAACCGGTTGCGAAATACCTTGTTGCAATTGTGATTTTCTTTATTTTTTTCCTAAATTTATAATGCCGATAGCCTTGCTTGTTTTTAAAGTTTTTCTGTTATGCAACGATTACGCTCGTTGAAATCATTAACATTATTGCAGGCTCTAGAAAAGCGAACAAGCTGTAGGATATAAAGCCCGTAAGATGTTGCACGAGGAACATCGAAATATAGAATTCCATCGGAAATCGACTCAATAACAGTCGTTCGGAAATTACAGAGTCTTTAAACTCGTTTTGCTATAAAAGGTGCAAACGAGATCATGCTGAGCAAAGGGCTCTTTCTAACTGGAAAAAACAAATATTCAAAATAATTGACACTCGAATATCCTTCTACATGTATAAAAGAAACATAGCTTTTTAACCACCACGACCACGTTTTAACTTTGGTCATTTGCCAAGGGAATTCAAGATTTTCACAACAGATTTGTTTTAACATCTGCTGATAAGGCTTTACATAATGTAATTATAGTGTGAGGTATACGCTATATTAATATTCAAACTCAAATAGATGAAACGGGAACTTTGAAAGCCATCGAACACGACAAATATGAAAATATTCCAGAACTAAAGAGCTTGAAGAAATTGTGCTATGATAACTAATTAAATCATAATTCATTAGCATTCACTATAAATATGCGAGTCAGTAGCACCTCGTTCTAAAAACGCGTTTCGAAAAACGTGAAATATCGCCACACTTATATAACACAGCCTCCCCAAGCAACAATAAAGAAGAGAGGAAGAGAGAGCATGTTTGTTATAAATAAGTCAATTCAAATAAGATAACAAAATATCGAACAGATCCTTCTGTGGCGATGCATTGTGAAAAGGGTCTATCGTTTAAGCTGTTTGATAAAGAACCATGCTGGAAAATTTGCAAAAATAGAAACTTATGGAAACCAAGTTTTGACCATGAATTCAGCTTGCCTTAATGAAAATAAGTGTGCAACATCCTTATTATTTTAGATTGGTTATTCAGTTTGTGTCTCTTTAAAACAGCAAACTTTCAGTTATGCTAGGCCATTTCTTCTACGTTCTTATTTGTCTATATTTTTCTTTTATTTACAGTTTTTTTGTCATGAACAATGCGAAACAGTAATATAATAAAAAAGAACACCAAACAGTTTTCAACACAATTTTTCAGTTTGCAGATGATACAAAATTAATTTTAGGCGGAACAAATTAAATAAGATGACAATGGAAGTACTTTTAGAATGCTGTAAATCAATTTTCACGTAGATCTCCCTAAATAATGCATATAACTAACTCAGAAAAGCCTTAAAAAGTTAAAAAAATGACAACAAAATGGAAAAGAATGATAACGACACCCACTTCAATAAAATGTCATGAAATAATAAATATTAGATCCCATTTAAAGCCCTGTTTTACCGTATTTACACCCACAGAAATCACTGCAAGTGACATAAATAACATTATTCTATGAATTAATCTGGCAACGAACACCCAAAATAAAACATGAAGTCTTATTACCACATTATTGTAACGGCTGGTTAAAAATTAATAATATTTTGGGATTTATAAAAACATCGAAATATTGTTTGCTTAGATGATTTGTTAAAGGAAAAGTCTGGATAAATGTATGACGTAGAAAAGCAAACAATAGTCAAATAAGCTACATAGTTGTGGTAAAAGCTTTGTAGGAAAAATTGTTTCAAAATGCAAAAATAAATTTTGGAAAGATGTATGTAAGACCTTTTCAGAGTTAATTTAAATCAAGACAAATAGAATTAATAAACATAATAAAGTTGATACACCGCATTTTAAAAATCACCGGCAAGAAAATTGTATGTATAAACATTGGTTTGTTGTAGGTGTACACTTTATTTCTTACCTCATTTTTCTGCTGATAAGTTCTATGTTATCAAATTATCATTAATAAAGGGAATGATGCGTATCAGGAATGACTACATCCAGCACACACCCTCCCCACACAGCCAAAATGTAGAGAGGAAAAGAGAGCATGGTATTTCAATAATCAGTTTCAAAATGGAGGTCACAAACAATTAACGAAAGTCAGAACCCATGGGGTTACCGCCTTGAAACTGTCAGTGGCAAAACTATTTTCCAAATGGGGTTTTAACCAGGTTCTAGGGTGCACCAACCTCACACTCGCCCCAACAGGTTCTCATGTCAACAAACAAGTACAAAGTACAAGTTAAATTCAAGTTGTCTTGACGAAATGACTCCAACTCACCCATCAGCTTAACAATGTTGCATGCAAAAGCACACAAACATATAAAACATAAGAAGCTTATAGCATTGCAAAGCCAAATGGGCGAGTAAACGATGAAATGGATAAAAGAAACAAATCGAGCTTCTAGATTCTTTAAAGAAACGATTTCCCCATAAGCCTTCATAAACTCTCAAACCATTGCCACCGTCGTGCAACAAAAGAGGTTAGCATAGTGATCAACTGTAGATGGGTTGATCACAAGGCCTGTGCTGTAGAATATTATGTTGGTAACCTTTCTTTTTGAATTTACAGATGGTTTTTACGAATAACCGGGGAATATTAATATTGTCTTTTATTTTCTTTAGATTATAAATTAGATCCCCGTAAAAAACATCGCCGTCAAGAAACGGAAAATTTACTATATTAAAATTAAAATCGTCTCTTTTATCATATATTTTAGTAACGTATCCATTTTCAATAGAAAGATAAAGATCAAGAAAATTTGCTTACTTGTCCGAAGTGTTTGGTTTATTAAGTTGTAGTTCATGAGGGTAAATTTTAATACCCAGAGATGGAAAATGGTTATTATTTATATTCAACAAATCATCAAGGTACCTCGAGGTGTTGTTAAAGGCTGTAATAATGTCATCTTGATGTTCGGTAGAACGAGATAGCATAAAATCTCTTTCATAACAGTATAAAAACAGATCAGCAACAAAGGGTGCACAATAAGTACCCATTGGAATGCCTATTACTTGTTTATAAATAGAGGTACCAAATATCACAAAAATATTATCCAATAAAAATGTGAGCGCCTCTATAAAACAATTGAGTAAACTTCAACATATAATGCAGTTCACATGTTTAAAAGCAAAACAATGATAACTTTAAAAAGTTTTATATTAATAAACTGAAGTATCCTTGCTTTATGAAATATATGTAGAAGAAATAGTTGTTAAACAATGTATCAATTGTCTAACTGAAACAATTAATATTCAACAAGCCAACACAATGGGAAATGATATCAAATTCAGAATTAGAATTTTTAGACTGAACAAAAAATAACAATCATTATTTAAAAAAACAACTGATGCTATCATTCTTTGATTTCAGTTACGGATTTTAAACAGAATAATAGGAATAAATGATTGATAGTTTTTAATAAAAAATAAAGTTAATTCTGTTTGCACCTTTTTGTGGGAATGAAACTGAACGGAATACACGTTTCATGATAATGTGAAAAATTAGACAAATGCAAACAAACCGATTTGAATTAACGTTTTTTATCAAGAAAAAAGATGAAATCGTAGCCATCGTGGACTAGAAAGTTGTTATTAGCATACACAAATATTGAGCTGTATCTAAACAAGCAAAAGGCTGCAAAATAGTCCATCAATGAATTGGCTTTTAAATATCTATTTGAAAATGCATTATAGTATTAATAAAGTATCTGCAGCAAATTGTTTTATGAAAATGAATTCGTATAATATGAACACAAATAAACAATGATAGAACAGTTTCAAAGAAGTTTTGAATGAGATATCTTTAATATGTGTCTTTTTGTAAATGTTATAAAATGCATAGCAACAAAAAAGCATAGAAAATATTATAAGTCGATAAATTCTACGTTTTATATACAACTTACCATGCAAACGAACAGCGTATTGATTTGTTTAAGCATTATATAATGTATAAAATATTTGAGTATTTTAGGAGAAAGCAAATGCTTTAGCAATTTTGATGAATAAATGGGGTAACCCTTACGGGGCCTGATCTATTTAACATTGCAAATTTATTATTAACAATGTGTTTGAAAGCTTTTAAATGCTTATCTTGTCAGTACTTAACTGTTTTGGGCTGTTTTTATATTAAATTAAAAAAATGTGTCTTATATCATCATGTTCAACGAACTGTAAATGTCATTAAAGCTCTGTCCAAAGGTAACGGAAACATTTGATGTATATATAGATAGGTGAAATCAATTAATTTATCAATTAATTTACAAAATAAGTATCGTTAGAATTCCGTTCATTTTTACTGTTATTCATTTGTCTTTTTAAGTCCTTCATTTTTTTTTCGAAATCGCGTTAATCGGGGACATCACTAATAAGCATTTTCAAAACTGTACATAAATCGAAATGTTTCATATTTTTCGTGTTAAGTGACTGTTCAAATCCCCTATACTTATTTTATAACTTATTATATTGAGTCGATGTAGCCAAGTTGATTTTGCATGATATGTTCGCAACAATAAAAGTCTTACAGATATTCTGCAGTAAGTGCGGCGCGGAAACTTGTTATTCATAACAAGTAGCAATCGATGTTATTTACGTCCACGGTATATTAATGGCTTTATCATGTGTTATCTTGAGATGTCATTTTAAATGGTAAACAAGATGTTTGGTCAGTCGAAAGTACACAATTATGTGTCTGTTTTCTTTTATTGTCAATGTAAACAGTTACTAACTAAACATCAGATTTGTATAATTTTTATATACCGACATTGCATGTAGAGAAAACAATTTTCCATCTTAGGTCAACAAAAATAATTATTCTTATGAACTCAAGCTAACAGTGTTTCAACCTGATCTGATTGTGATGCAGTTCTGGTTAACGTTTTTGCTTAATATCTCTTGTTAGAAATATTTCAGAAGAAAGGGGGTAAATTCTCGTTAAGTCGCCATGAATAGCATTTGAAATGAACATTTACGATGTTTCAACTTTGTTCTTTTGATGACTTTCGGACAAGCGACGCATTGACAGACTGTTGCAGACGCTTGTGTGCAAAAGTTGGCTTCGCGAAGAGGTTAACCGTGACATCCGTCACAAACAGCTTAAAGTGAATTTCCATACATTATGTAAAAACTGTTAATGAAAAGTAAGTTTTTGCATAAATTGTCAGAATTGAAACCGCCACAGACAGAAACGCAAAAATATGATAAAGAAATCTAACTCGTTTAATTACTTTACACGGATATAGTTATCAAGTACGAAAATTGATGCCTCATCGCGAGAGATGCAAATAAGGCCGATTTACTATATGCGTACGCATACGTAGTCTAACGTAATCAGAACGAATAATCGCCGTCACGCAAGAATAGAAACAAATAAAACGTCAAGGAAGAATGAGCATTACGAACTACCAATAGATATTTCTCACCTCTTTATTTTTTTAATACGCTTTGTCTCTTCGGTATCCGTCACGGTGTTTGTTGTTGAAAATAATCACGTGACACACTGAATATTAATTAACGTTTATTCGCTCCAAAGTAATGTCGACCCCAATAATTTAAACGTACATTCTAGTAACACCCTATCACTCGGAGCGTTTGTATTTAATATTTGATGGTGCGATTATCTTTCTTTATTAATGAATAAAATACTATGGACTGTCACTTTGACTTGAGTGGTTCCCTAACGAAAAAGGTTATTTGCAATAGTGGATTCTATAATTGCTTGACTGTAACAAGCAAAATCATGTGTATAAATATTCATGTCTATTTTCGTAACATGTTTTGAAAAGCATGCATTTGAACAAATTGCGGATCAGTTATTGTAAATAAGATGCTTGAGCGGATTTCAGAGTAGAGTTGCAATTGTTTTCAAATAATAAACTGGAAAAATAATAACTAACGAAATGAGACGGTTAAAGCAAGAAGATGTGGGCTGTTTGCTTAATGGTCATTGCCCAAGGTCGCTGACATCCTACTTCAAAGATAGCCTAGACAAAGATCGTAGAATGTTCTTTGAAGTGACTATTGTTAGGTAAATTCATCATGTCAGTTAATTTAAAATTAGCATCAATGAATGCTCTATGTCTAGTGGACAGGCTCAAAAGAAAAGACGTAAAATATTCTTGAAAATAAAAATATATAATTTACTGTTAGCAAGACACACATTTTACCGATAAAGAGAAAAATCTTAATAGGAGTCAGTGGAAATATGGCTGTTAAGCAATTTTAGCAGCCGATAAAGAAGTTTTGCAATTTTAATAAACAACAATTTTGATTTTTAATACATTAACATGGAATATGGCAAAATGGAAATCTTTTAATCACTAAATACCATATTGACACAAAACTGTTCACATTCATTTGAATATAATATTATCCTAACACAGAGATGGCCCTGGCTTTTATATTCAAACTGAAGAGCTAAATAGCAATAATGCTTATATCCGACTTCTTCACCTGAGAGTGATATCGTTACTGCACACACTCTACAAATTACAAAATTTAGAATCGGTGTTGAGCCGAAACAAGACAAAGAACGTACTATGTATTGGTTGCCTGAATGCACAAAACTCCATACAAAACAAGATTTATTGCAAACTCTAGTTCTTGCACAACTTTTTAATTACCCGTGCTGTTAACATCTTGTCTTACAGCTATAAAAGATCATGTAATAGTATTGCGGAAAGGTTTTTGAAACCACTGGCAAAAAATATTTTGGTCTATAAAAATTCAAATGACGTGTTCAAGAAGGTTAAATCAAATAATTTTCAGGCGTTCTGTTTGTCTACTTATGATTTCTCTACTTTATATACTTCTCTCCCTCATAATTTAATAAAAGACAAGCTAACCAGTCTCATTGAAAAAAACGTTCGCGAGAGAAAATAAGTCCTTTATGGCTTGAAATGAACATAGGACATATTATACAGATGTTTTTAATGATATTTATACTTTATGGACCTGTCAAAACCTTATCGAGGCGCTCACATTTTTATTGGATAACATTTATGTGAGTTTTGGTACACCTATTGAAAACAAGTAATTGGCATTCCATTGGGTACAAATTGTGCACCTCTTGTTGCTGATCTGTTTTAACAGAAAGAGATTTTATGTCTTTCTACCAAATATCAAGATGACATTATTAGGGCCTTAAACAACACCGCGAGGTATACGTACCTTTTTGATTTGTTGAATGTAGATGATAACCAATTTTTATCTCTGGTTAATAAAATTAACCCTCATTAACTACAACTTAATAAAGCAAACACTTCAGATAAGCAAACAAACTTTCTTAATCTTTATATTGAAAATGGATACGTTACTACTAAAATATATGATAAAAGAGACGATTTTAATTTTAATATAGTAAATTTTCCGGTTTTTAGACGGCGATGTTCCTCGTGCAACATCTTACAGGATTAATATCGCACAACTTGTTCGATTTGTTTCTTTTATCCCTGTCATGGTGTTCTTGCTAATTTTGACTCCAGGGCTCTGGTCACATTAAGATCATTGAGTACTCGCCCATTTGGATTTGAAATGCTATTAGCTTCTTATGTTTTATATTTTTGTGTGCTTTTGCAAGCAAAATTGTTGAGCTGATGGGTGAGTTGGAGTTATTTCACCAAAACAACTTGTACTTGTTTGTTGATATGATAACCTGTTGGGGAAAGTGTGAGATTGGTGCACCCTAGAACCTCGTTTAACCCCCAAGTGGCAATTTGTTTTGCCACTGACCGTTCAAAGGTGTAACACAAACGGTTCTCGTTTTCGTTAATTGTTTGTGAAGTCTTATTTGAATTGACATACTTATAACAGCTTGCTTTCTTTTCTCTTTACTTTTTCGCTGCATGGGGAGTCTTTGTGAGTGTGGCGATTCCTGATATGCATATTTCACTTGTTTATATTGATATTAAAATTAAAGTGTCAGATATAAACAAAAGTTGCATAATTGTAGGTGACTACACCTATACCTATAGTAGCAAATAGTATGAAAACAGTACTATGTAAAATTATAAATGAGGACTAAATGGGTTTTATTTTCTGGACGAATTATGGGTCATGTATTATTTTTATTATTTAACTATTAATAGATGATGTTTAATACGTACATCTAGTTTGACCCAAGAGAGATAAGAGGGTTACTAAAAAAGTTCAGAAAAGATGTTGCTTTGGTAAATACGTGATTTTTGTTACTTATGCATTCAAAATTATTTTTTTAGAAATAAAATGTATTGCTATGAACGTTTGGTGGGTAGAAACCTTAGTTTTTGAAGTGAAATTGTTAAGTGATTTTGACGGGGTAGAAGAACTTTTTGAACATCCCTTTCAATAACGGAAGTTATGTTTGATTGCTCTCCCTTTGCATGTAAATATTGTATAGGAAGGATTCACAGGTAGCCAATATGCTAAAAATAGATTCACTGATAAGAATTGACCTTAGCAACCTTGCTAGCGGTACAAATTGTGTATGACTTGCATTCAGTTTACTATAAATTAGCTTGTGTTGAGGCACGGATCTGAAACCAAAATCTTTAAAAGAAAGTTTAGTAAGACACAACAATGTTGCTATGGTGTTTGTAAAGGTGACTCGAGGTATACAGACAAAGATGGCATGAAAGATGTATCTTTATACCCTTTCCAAAACCAAAAACAAATGAACATAAGTTCAAAAAGTGGATAAGTGCATGTGGTCGGCTGTATTTTATTATTGACAAAGCAAAAAAAAATTTAAAAAATTGGACATGCAAATTCAGTTGATATTTTGTTGGAGGAAAAGGACCTACAAAAGGAAATCCAGACCCTATTCGAGCCTCTTACATTCCGCCTTAGGTATAGAAAATTAAGTCAATCGTTTAGCTGTAGACATTTTATTTTGCATGGCAGAATAGTAATTTTGCTGCACCTATATAGATTTTCTCTTGTGAATTATGGTACTATAAATTCTGAACCATTTGCCCTAATCAATTAATAATAATGTCCTTCTCGTCCCATGCTTCAATACCTGCCTTGCATCTGAAAAACAATTACAACAACAACAAAAACAATACATTTAATTTCTACATTTGATAAAATATACTTAATGACAATGAACAACAGGAAACAGATTGAACCAATTCATTGTCACATTTAGCAAAAAGTGTTTCTTTTATTTTCGGGGTACAGTTTTTATTACGCAATAACTTTTTTATTATAAATAAATTTTCATAATTTTGGTATCTAAATTACTGCAATGCATTCGGAATTATGACACTGTGAAAAATGTTGATAATATGTATATTTTCCTTGTCAAAATGCAATTATCCCCACCGTCCGTTTTTATTGTCCTTAAGTATATTAACTTAATTACTAGTAAGAATACCTACATACATAATTAGCCATATTAATTTTACAATATTGTAAACATAAATATACAGACAAGATTAGTCATAATACATCAAAAAGATACTGAAACTGCACCTGTTTCTGACCACCTCCAGCTCAAGATTATATAATGCATGCTTTAACTGCTTGATATGAAAATACTATGAGAATTTCTATGAATCTTTTCAATTAATGCTTGCCTTTTCCCTGACAAATTTAAACCTTGACACTGTAATCAAAGTTTTAGTTAAACATTTGAATGCTCAGGTTATGACAGATGGGCGAAACTTAACTCAAAGTTCAGCATTTTCTGTTAAATTTACAGCAAATATCTTATCACAAGGAACCATTGTTTACACTGTATTGTACCACCTTCCTAGAAATGTGTATCATGTGGTACTGATAACACAAATTGATGACGTAGCTGTGAATCCTTCCTATTGAAAGGTTCTTGTTAACCTTTAACAATTTCATTGTGATCAAAGATTTCATACCACTAATGTGGATTGCATAAAACACCTTTTTACTTTGTATCATTTAATTGCAACATCTATTTATGTCAGAAGTTCTCATGTCTATGTGTTGTGATATCTAGTCTAATCAAACGTTTTTACTACATTGCTTAACGTATGTGGACAATATCCACTTCCCTCTACCCAGGGATCTTTCATCCATGCTGATATTCTTCAAGATATCATAATCACATCATTGCCAGTCATATGTGATATTTAATAAAATTTACCACTTATATAACTACTTATACTTGATCTCTATTTCATATCATAGGTCAAACAACTATTCACTTCATATCTACAATCAGATGGATCCAACCACAAATTGGCTCAGGGACATTACATCATTAGCATGAATGTCGTCCACATATAACACGCGTGTGTTATACTTTTCTTGTTATTACGAAGGTTTATAGGAGAAAATATACGCCTTATTTATGATGTCATTTTTACACAGAACGTTAGAAAAAACGGGGTATACTCTTGCGTTTTAACTTTGCAACCTCTTTCGATTCTATTTCCTGGTTTTATATGAAGAAAGTTTTAGACTTTCAACTTTGATGAACAATTAAAAAATGGAAAACACGTATTTTATAAAAATACACTCGACGTGCGTTACTATTAACGAATGTCTATTTGACTGGTTTTATGTACAGGTGATACTCTGTATCTTATCTCTTCATTTTGTGTGCTGAGGTTTTATAATTGCTCATTAAAAAAACAATATACCTAGTACTAATATTAACAATCAAGAGTTTCGAATATCGCAGTTTAAACACGGTATCACGTGACTGTCCATTTATCCTTAATCAGCCATTCAAATGATATGTGTATGTATATTTGAAAGATAAGCAATATCAGTTATCACTGAAAATGGTTTAGCAGACATTATTGTTATGGACTGTTATTGAAAAAAAGTGCCTCTTCGGGCATTATGAAAAAAGTTAATAATATATATCAAACAAACAAAAATCAGATAAATGTTAAATGCATTGTTTTTCACAACAGATAAATAAATTAGCCGGAATTGGTTGTACTTATATTCTGATTAAATCTATCGAAAGCTTAAGGATGGTACTAACTAAATTATAAGTCCTGTTTAAGAGCATTTTTTTCTATTTAAATTCAAATGATAGTGCCTCTACTTGGGAGCAAACCCGTACCGTACGGTGACAGATTCTAGCAATGCAAAACCAATCGAGCTACCGATTGAGCTAGCTGGAACAATCCCCAAAATTGTCGTTAAATTATAGTTCTTGCTTATCTTAAAAAAAGTAAACTGATTATTTTGGATAGAGCCTTTTAACCAGTATTTTCACCTTTTTCAGAATTTTTAAGCGAGATAATGATCTATGTTTAAAAACAATTACTTCTTATGGTATGATCTGAATGCTGAATTTTGCGTTATTTCTTCAGAATGTCAAATGACGAAAGTGTTTAGATCGCGACGGCCTTCCTTCACTTGAACCTATTTGTATATTGCTCATACTAGTCTGTGTAAACCCTGAAAATAAATAAATTATTCGACTATTTTATAACAGTGTAAAATCAATATCATTTTACTGAAAACTGTCTATAACTAAGTGGAAAGCATCTTTAACAACCTGTTTTTTCTTTTTGAAAAAGCGAAAGTCAAGCAGCAATTGGGATGATAAAAGGAGACGCTATAAATACAGTCCACACTCGTTGTGTCGAAGTCATCGGGATCGTGCATTTTGATTCAAGATATCCGAAGTTCGACACATCCGAATCGGCCCTAATGCACGAATATTATGCTTATATGTATCTAATGCTGACATGATTGTGAGTGCTACATGTAGTACTCGTTAATGCCCAAGAACACGTATATGTGCATTTCAATGGATCAACGAGTTTATCAAAACAGAACAGAAAAAATATATTAACTCAATTATATTTATCGCATGTAAAAACCGATCAACGTAAAGTTTAGGTGTTTGTGTAACATCGTCGACGTCTTCACTCTGAGTGTTAATGTCATCTTTCGTTAATTTTTTTATTATGTAACCTAATTCAAATTAATATTTACCCCATAATATTTAATTTTGGAGCTTTTTTGTGTTTCAGTCTTGGTGGAGAATTGATTACGTTTGGATCATGTTTTTGCATTTGTTGTATTAAACGGATAAACTCATATTTTATTGGCCTTGTTGTCACAATGTCATTATTATTGTAATTAAATGGGATTTTTTAAACTGAAATTAATAACATTAACGAATACGACACCAAAATCGCTTAGTTTGCAATATTAATATTTTGTATATGTTATAAATACCGTTAAATCAAAATAACAAATTATATATTACATATTTGAATGTTAATTAATATTGGAAATTATGAAAATATGTATTGATGTAATATTGTATATGCAAGTGAAAGTGAATAAACGGGGTTACCCGTAAGGGGCCTAAAAAAACAAAAAAAAAACGAATACGAATATTTTACATCCGAATGAATTAAATAAGCAATTTTTTTTACTGAACAGGTGATAATCGTAAATTATTATTAAATGATGGTATCTCGTTTGCCGACAAGTTCTCTCTTTGAAGAAGCCGCGCGCATTGTTCGACCGCGGCAAGATTGACACTTTGTAGCGGAGTCAATCACCAAGGAAGACCGGAATAGCTTTATACACTTTTAATCTCACGCCACATTGGAATTTAATTTTACACAAATTTACACTAATAAAAAATTAACACTTTGGAATTATTGCACACTTTTTACACTAATTAAAAGGCTTTAAACACTAATATTTTAAATCCAAAATTTCGAATTGTAGAAGAATATTACTGTACACACTTAATAATGGTGTTTTCATAATAGTAGGCACTGCTCACAGTAATATTTTCACTTATTAAATCCAGCTTGTAGAATAACACTTATATCCGTGAATTAAATCCAGACGGTAAGAATTTCACTATTAAATCCAATACGAATCACTTTGTTTAATCCACAATGAATATTCTGTTCACTTTTACTTGAAACAAAATTTGGTTCCAAAAGTTAGAAATTCTTGACTATTTGTATATAAAACAATTGACAATATAATGACTTAAATGAAGCTTTTATAGTAATATACATTACCAAAACCAACAATCATGTACAATAATTGTGTGACTTTATGAATTTTGAAACTTAACACAAATATTAATTTTAGATTAAATATTACTTGAAATTACACCATAGATATTAAAATTTATCAACAGACTTTAAGTATTCACAAAATTTAAAATTTGTTTAAGGATTTTTCAGTTATTTAACTTAATCACTCGCGAGGTTCGCGACATTCACCACCTTACTGTTCATCAATGTCATTGTCTTGATTCAAATGTCTTAATTCTGTTGAGTGTCCATTGCTGCCTTACGTTTTGGTAGATTTCGCATTATTGAAGTTTTTGTTTTTCTAGCGGGTTTAAATCCAACAGTTTGTAGCTGATTTTCACCTGGAGTCTCTTTCGGATATGAAAGATGGAGTGGTCTTCCAATTACTTTTTTGGAAGGCAACTTTTCTTTGGCAGATTGAATCTGTCTGTCCCTGCTCGTTACCAAGTCCATGAATCCGCTAGACTCCAGATTCCTGAAATCCTCTTGGTCTGGTTTTCTTGGAGCTACACTGGTAGCAGTGGTAAACATATATTCTTTTGGATCTAGGTTTGTCCCACAGGTAATCATCCGCATACTTTGTTTAATACACTCACTTTCCTTTTCAGTTGTTCTTCCAGTCAGTATCCACCCAAATTTTGAATCTAACAAATATAAGCCTGGTTGAATTTCCATCTTCTGGGGGAGAATTATATCCAAAAAGTGGTCATTTCCTATTAGAAGATCAATTTCTGATGACTCTTTTTCTCTGGGGATTGTGTCGGCTAAGGTAAGGTCTCTAATCAGGTATTTCGTGGAGTCAGGAAGCTGGAAAGCTCGGTGTTGTATCGTCCCTGTTATATTTGGCACAATATTTGCAATAACTTCAAGAAATGTTCCATCTTTGAGTTTTATGTCTACTTTTGTTGTAGGTGTCCTGATGATCTTCGGTTTGTCACTTCCGAATGTTATCAGTGATATTTCTTGAACTGGGCCTCGTTTCAATTGTAGGTACTTTGCTAACGATTCACTTATGTATGTTCGTTGCGACCCAGAGTCAAGCATGATTCGTATTTCCTTTGAACTGTCACATACAGGATTCTGTACTTCAGTAAGAGCAGTCTGCATAAGCACCATTTCATGAGATGATATTAGCACGTTTTCTATTGGACACAGATCGATGTCTTCAGTTTCTTTTACGAAATGGACACTTTCAGTTAATTTTATTGGAATTCTCTTAGGACACAGGCTTCTATGGTGTGAATTATTTTTCCCACAATAAACACATGTCTTGTTCAATCTGCATTCCTTTGATATGTATCCCTGTTTTAAGCATATGTAGCAGCTTTCTTTTATTTTCATTTCTTTCTTCAATGGTGGTATATTTCTTACATTCATCGCTCCAATGGTTTCCTTCACAATATCTGCACGTATTTGATCTAATGGTCACTTGTCTTGTTCCAGTAGTTAAAGCTTCTGTTGTCGTCTTCGGGGATGTATTGTCAGTTTTAGTAATTCATTTGGTCGTCATATTTTGGGATTTGTAATTTGTCTCTCTTCTTGGTTGTTGTCCGCTTCTATTTGTCAGTCCATGTGAAAATTATTCTTTCAAGTGTTCTTCTGATCGTTCTCTGGCATGAATGTAGTCACTTAACAGTTCTCGTAACTTTGCTACTGTCCATCTTGTACGTACACCCTTCATTAGTTCTAGTTGCATAAGCACATTATTTGGCAACTTTGATGTAATGATGGATACAAACACATTCTGATCTGTATTCTGACCCGTTCTTCAAGACTTTCTAGGTGCTTCTCTATTGAGTCAAGCAGGTTCCACAAACTTTTTGTATTTTCGAGAGCAGGCGGCAAACACATTAACTTGCTGTAATGAAGGTCATTAATAGCCTGAGAGTCCCCGAATCGATCCTTGAGTAACGATACTGCTACAAGATAATTATCATGTGTCAGTGTAAGTCCCGAAGTCGCCGCCTTAGCATCACCACTTAATTTACTTTGCAAGTAGTTGAACTTCTCAACATTTGACAATTTTCTATTTTCACCAATAGTACATTCGTAAGCATCCCAAAATTCCGACCACAATAATTTATCACCATTGAATGTTGGCAAGTCCAGCTTTGGTAATGTCACTGATGTAGCTCTGTTCTGTTCTCTTTTGTCTTGTTGCTGCATCAAATGCTCTTGCATTTGGTTCATCAACTGTAGTATCAGTTCTGTTTGAGACGGTTCTGTGTTTTCTTCAACAAGCCTGTCTGAAGCATCACTCCTTGATTTCACATTTTTCAGTGTTTCTTCAAAGTGTTCAAGACTTACACAACAGTCAAACGAATCTGAATACAGAACTTCATCTTCTTCTCTTATGCGTTCTATCCATTCCTCATCATTCACTATTGCAGATAGTCTCTCAGTTGTATTTTCTAGTTTGTCCATATACAACCTCAAACGCTTAACACACTTGTTTATTTGTCCTAAAATTTCCCTACTTTCAAACACACCAGGTTCATCACGAAGTATGTATTTCCTATTGAAATCTCTTTCTCAATGGTATTACGATATCTTGTCCGTGTCCCTTTAAGACTAGACACTGACTTTTGTAGGCTCCTCTTTGTTGTCTGACATTGTGATGATAAGTCTAAGTGTTGATCCGTGTTGAGTTGTATTTACAGTGATCCGTGTTCTATTGTATTCACTGTGATCCGTGTTCTGTTGTATTTCACTATGATCCGTGTTTTGTTGTATCACTGTGATCCGTGTTTTGTTGTATTTCAGATTGATCCGTGTTCTGTTGTATCACTGTGGTCCGTGTTCTTTTGTATTTCACAGCGATCCATTCATGTTCAGTTTTATCCATATCCCTGTGATCCATTCTCGGGTTCCGGCACCATACAATGTAGCGGAGTCAATTCAGCAGAGAAAGACCGGAATAGATTTATACACTTTTAATCTCACGCCAATTTAATTTTACACAAATTTACACAAATAAAAAATTAACACTTTGGAAAAATTACACACTTTTTACACTAAATAAAAGGCTTTAAACACTAATATTTTAAATCCAAAATTTCGAATTGTTGAAGAATATTACTGTAAACACAAAATAATGGTATTTTCATAATAGTAGGCACTGCTCACAGTAATATTTTCACTTATTAAATCCAGCTTGTAGAATAACACTTAAATCCGTGAATTAAATCCAGATGGTAAGAATTTCACTATTAAATCCAATATGAATCACTTCAATGTTATATCCACAATGAAAGGAAAAACCTTTTGCAAGTTTTAACTCCGAAACCCAGATGTTATTAAAACAACAGGTGCAGTTTAAAAGCACTATAGCAACAAGGTATTTCGCAGCTAGTTTTTATGAATATTTAATTTTTTAACTTAAGAAGATAAAAGCCAATGTAAATTTCTCTCGGTTATTCGTAAAAACCATCTGTAAATTTAAAAAAAAGGTTCCCAACATGATATTTTACAGCGGTCTGCACGCCTGGTGATTTACCCATCTACAGTTGATCATTATGTTTACCTTACTGGTTGCACGACAGTGGCAAGGGTTTAAAGAAACATTGAAGCTCGATTTGTTTCTTTTATCCCTGGCAATGTGTTCTTGCTGATTTTACTCCAGGAGCTCTGTTCTGGGTAAGATCATTGAGTACCCGCCCCTTTAACTATGCAATGCTATGAGCTTCTTATGTTTCATACGTTTGTGTGCTTTTGCATGCGACAGTGTTGAGCTGATGGTTGGGTTGAAGTTATTTCACCAAGACAACTTGTACTTTTGTGTTGATATGAGAACCTGTTAGGGCAAGTCTGAGGTTGGTGCATCCTAGAACCTCTTTTAAACCCCCTGACCGTTTCAAGGCGGTAACCCCTCCGGTTTTGTAAATTGTTTGTGGTGTCTTTTTTGAAACTGATCATTTTATTAACTATGCTCTCTCTCTCTCTCTCTCTCTCTCTCTCTCTCTCTCTCTCTCTCTCTTCTTCTTCTTGACTGTATTTGGAGGCTGATTGTTTCTGAATGTGGCAATTCCATATATTCACATTTCACGTTTTTTGTAATCATTTATTGACGCGATAAGTTTGTCTGCATTCTATCCCGTGGTCTCGTTGATATAACTCCAGGTGTTCTGCTTTCGATTATTCACAAATAAAATGCGTTTGTTTATATGAGAACACAATTGTGCGAAGGTGTGAGTGGTGGGCATTTACCTGTTTTTTTATCTTTTAAACTCATGTGCAATTTTGATAACAGACCGTTCCAATGTGGTAACCCTTCAACCGGTAGCGTGTACGACTTTAATTGGCTAGACGCAGGGTTCAGTCGACAGAAAAAAACACACGAAACTCATTAAGGGCTCACTACACTCCTCCCCTGTACGTTGGTCGATAAGAAGAAAATTATCAAAATCACAATAATGGCAAAATACCGTTCAATGAAACTTTGCACAAATGAGTGCTACTAATGTATCTTATTTTGCATATGGTAGACACGTTAGAACAGTGAAGAAAAATAGCGAGATCTAAAAAGTCAATAAACTTCTATTTACATTCACAAAAACTTAACAACACAAAACATCAGTTTAAATGCCCACGTGAGTAATATGATACTGACAACAATATCGTGTGTCCTCGTGACTTACATATGTAAACTTTATGAAATACAGTAAAAACTCTCTAATCCGGATCTTCTATAATCCGGAATCCTCCAAAAACCGCAAAATTTTTTCGGTCCCGATTTTTTTCCTTATTATTTTATTGTAACAAAAACCTCCAAATACCGGAACCTCCGAATTCCGGAAACCGGCCTTAAATTTTCGATTTTATTTGGAAATTGCTCTTTAAAAAACCTCTGAAAACCGGATTTGAGATAATTGCCATTGAAATTGATGAACTCTAGTTGTCTAGTCCGAGGTTTGTGTATTGTCAAACGTTTCAAACATCAACAGGTTCCGATTAGGACCTTGCAAATTATTTTAAAGGCGTGAAAATTATCAGGATTAATGAAATGGGAACGGTAATTGTTGCGTTAACATATGTAACATTAAGGAGTCGAGTAGACATTTATTAGATAATTGTCTGTGAAAGTCGTTGTTTAAACAACTGCAACTTTTTATGGTGTAATTTTTAACATGATTGGCCACTTTTATATATAATTAATTAATTATATATAATTTATCAGTAATGTTAATTGTGTCTGAACCTGAAAACGAAAAAGGCTGGGGATATGGGTTAATTCCATACTCGTTAAGAAGTTGTATTGTAATTATGAAAACGTATATCGATATGAGAAAATAAATTAAAATTTTGGATTATATTTCTTTCTTTTTTGCATGATTACGAATCTATCAACGGTGTCACATCATACATTAAGATAAGACTTAGAAACGTGATATACATGTACCATACTAATAAGTACACCTCTAGTCAAATTTTGTTTTAAAGGTAAAATCCTCTGTAAACCGGAATCCTCTCTAAACCGGATTTTTTCTTCAGTCCCGAAGGTCACCTGTTTAGGGAGTTTTTACTGTATTAGTAAAAGTTTGTTTGACCTTTAATTTTCCGGTCGCTTCCTGGTAAACGAATGACAATCAATGATTGCTCTTTAAGTAGTTGATTGCTCTTTACAAAGTACACATCATTTTCTTTCCAGTATCATTATATTTATCGATGAATGTGCAGGGGGAGGAGTGTAGTGGGCCCTTAACATAGGCTAGAGTTTCACCTTGGAAAGGTAAGTAGCAAAAAACCAGGTCACTTTAAGTTTTAAAAGGTTCAAGCCGCAATCATTTTAACACGTCTTACTCAAAATGTTATAACATATTGAAATTTCATTCTAACTGTAAATGAACAAAATGAAATTGATAAATGGACTCGTCTCTTTATTATTCTGCCAGGCTTAGCAAGAAAAAAAGTGAAATTTCTCGTTTTCGATTAACAGAAAGGATTGTTTAGTAAAACTTTAACACAAAAGCCGAAGAAAACAACAATTAAATAGTACGATATTCTTTGCTTCGTGTGCTGTAATAAAAATTTCCCGTGGAAAACAAGTCTGGTCATCGTGTCGGTATTATAAGAACATTTTAATCAATGAAGAAGTAGTGTTTGCAGCATTCCTTCTCGGAGATTTCTGATCTGACATTCTGATGGAATTAGAGGACCAACTGTAGTGTTCTTTGGATTGTTTGATCAACGAAATGTCATCTGTCATTTCGATTCTAGAACTATACAGTATTTAACATTAATAATGTAATACATGACATGCTACAATTTGGTAAGTTAGTGGGTATTATACAAAATCTTGTTAATAAAATGAAAAAATTCTCACACCGAGAAGGAGGAGCATTTTTACCAAATAACAATAACCGATATTAAATTCATAAAATCTTATTCTCTTGTGAAAAATCTTATAAAAAATAAATAAATGTTAATAATTAGAAATAGTTGAAAATATCATAAATGGCCAGAAAACAAGAAAGGGATACCAAAAAAACCCCCACAAAAACAACAAATCACCATTCGAAACAAGAAGGTACATGTATCACAAATAATAATAGAAATGTGAAAAGTGGTGTAACTGCATCGGAACGTATAACGTAACCTTTTTTATACCAATGGAGTTTTAAATCAAGTTATGGTGTTCACAAACCTTACACTTTCTAGACAAGATGTTACCATGGACAGACAAGTAGACGTTTCCCTGGTGAGATAAATTACTAAAGAATCTTATCAAAGCGAAAGAAACTGCTTCATGTTTCTATTACAGAAGGGTAATACTTCAAATGCAAACTTTTAATTCCTGGGTAGCAGTATGCATTCACATAACTGCCCATGAACAGGTTCAATCAAACCGAACCTGAATATTGTGACATTTGTCATGTCCTGTAGCATTCAAAGTTCTTTTGTATCTTTGTAATGTCTTATTTGAATTAGTCATTCTTATAAACACATGCTCTCTTTTCCTCTCTTCTTTTTTGCTCCGTTTGGAGGCTTTGTTTTGTGAGTGTGGCTATTCCTGATAAACATATTTCACTTTTCTATCTATTGAAGTCGGCTTTATCACAAGCAATTTTCGAAAATTATACAAGCCTAGATTTTTTAATATTTCAGATAATAAAAATTCGATCATATATACGAGTATATATATATATATAAATGCTTTCAAGCGCGTTAAAATTTTATCCAAAATTCTAGTAAAGGTGTTACAGAAACGAGAACAATCTAGTTGCGATTTTGAGTAAGACATACGCTATTAAACATGTGTTATAAAAACATGAGGAGAATAGTTCATTGTCCGTTTTCATTATCCTATAAACAAAGTTACTAAGTATCGAACAGGGACTTCTAGGATAATCCTCCTAATAGCTCATATCAGGAAAAAACAACAAAGAAACTCAAAATCCCAACACATTAAAATGAAACTGAGATGGAGATTGAGTAACGACCAGTTTACAGAATAAGAGGCTACAGAACAAATTAACGAAACAAATTACCTTACTGTGGCAAATCCATTTGCTGATGGGGATTAAACATGATTAAATACGTGTATCAGGCAAACATAGAAAAAAACAACCAAGAGGTAGAGAGTGTGAGTGCATCATTCAGTATCAATAATAAGATATTACGAATATTAAACGGAAAAGATACACCGAATGGTTATCAGTTGCAAAACATTTTGACACTTAGTAGAAAACCATGTTCACGACGGCGTGGGCAATAAACTGCATTTCATTACTGGCTAATAACAGGCTCAATTTAACCTAGCCTGCAATATTTTCATGAGAGTTGCTTTCGATATTTCAACTTCATCATTATTGAGGTATGCCGGCTTTGAATGAGCTTTTTAGGAAGTCGAGTTACTTTAAAAATTCAGACCCTATCATTACCAACACTATTCTGTATACTATGTTGATGCAAAAACAGCTTTCTCTTTTGAACTTTGTAATAAGAGTACCTGAGACTCTGACTCTGAGACCAGAGTCATTTGACTAAACTCAGCGAGCAAATGTTAATTCACTCTAAGATAATACATGTTCTTTAACATAATTAACATTTTCTCCTAAAATTTTGATTAAAATTATAGCCAATATTTGTCTCCCGTTTACACCAATAAAACAATTGGGGAAAAAAACGGCGAAAAAGTAGAAAAGAAAAGAGAGCATGTGTTTATAAGAATATTAATTTCGAATTAGACATCACAAACAATTAACATAAAAGAGAACCGTTGGGCTTACCGCCTTGGAACGGTCAGTGGCAAAACTTTTTGCCACTGGGGGTTTAAACCAGGTTCTAGAGTGCACCAACCTCACAAATATAAAACATATAAGAAGCTAAAAGCAGTACAAAGAAATAGGCGGGTACTTAATGATCTTACCGAGATCAGAACACTTGGAGTCAAATTAGCAAGAACACGATGACAAGGATAAAAGAAACAACTCGAGCTTCTAGGTTCTTTTAAGAAAAGATTTCCCCATAAACCTTCATAAACCCCAAACCCCTGTCACCGTCGTGCAAAGAAAGAGGTAAGCATTATTATCAACTGTAGACGGTTTAACGAAGAGTTTACCAGCCTCACATTTTTTAAGAATAGAAGTGTACAAGTTGCCTTTGTGTTCAAACAACAACCTACCCAACAAATGTAATTTGCTTAAACAATAGCATGCAAAAACAATGATAACGAAGAAAATGCCATAGCAGTTGTAGTCAAATCAGCAGGGTCGCAATAACAGGAACACACGAAACAGATCGATTCCTTTAATTCCTTTTTAGAGATTATTATAGAAAGTTCAAAATACTCTTAAAAACCTGCTAACATCGTTCATCAATAACAGACAAGCATTTCGCTTTTAATGTATTTTCAACATTCTTTAAATATAAAATTATATTTTGTAAATGAAATATCCACAAAACACCGGATGAGAAATACTCTACAATTGTATTTTTTAAATACTCTACAATAATTGTATTTTTAATCAAATATCGACGACTAAACTAACAAAAATATTGGTGGTATCTCTTTTTCTAAACATTAAGCTATTATATGAATCTGGTCCTTACGTAATTCGGGTGAATATGATAATATTTGATCTATATATGTTGGTTGTAGTGATGATATTGTTGTAAATTTGTAAATAAACATGCATTTTCAAACACGTCTTTCCTATTCAAAGACAGTAAATGCATTCCAATAATGTTTGATGCATAGGATATGGTAAATCTTTAAGTTTGATTTTAAATAAAAAATGTGCGTGTAGTTGGCCAATTAAAGCTAAAAGCGCATACCAAACAAGCGCATTTTCGGCGGCTGAAATATAAGCACATATAAAAAATTATCGCACATTCGGCGGCTTAAATATAAGCGCACATCAAATAAATAAGCGCATCAAAATTAAGCGTATACACGCTTACTATCGAGATTCTACAGTATCTATAAAATCAAATCAAAAACGACAAATACGTATTTGATATTAATCAGTTTGATTAAGCCTGTCCACGGGCATTCATTGAAATGTATATATTTTTTTACTTCCGACGCCCCAGGTTAAGCGCAACTCAAAATCTACAGAAGTAACCATTACACATATATATTTATCACAAAACCACAAGTCGTAGGTTTTCCAGTCAACAAATATTTTTACAAACAAACACTCTTCCTGTGTCAGTTAATCACATATAATTTACCTTTGAACGCCTGAATCATAAGTTTCTCTTATTTATAATATACGACTGCTTATATTAGCAGTCACTGTTAGGAACTTTCATCTTATTGCTTAATTTAACCCTTTAATTGGTTAACAAATTCAAGTGGAAACATAACATTTAGAGTGTTAGAAATGTCAAGATATGTAATTGGTTTTATTGAATTACAACCGAATTTGCAATGCAAACGCGCTAAAATATGAACTAGGAATCGAAATAGTCTACAAATTGAAAATTCTCATAAATTATTTAAACTGATTTAAAATTTACTGCTTCTTCAGCGAAAACCTTTTATTTTCTAGAGTTACGCGTGAATTAGCTTGAAGCAGTTTTGACACGATGACAGGGTTCAGCTGACATTAATACATCATACGAAATTGTACCTCAGGCAAATAGCTGTACGTTGTCCCCTTTCTTTCGAGAGTTAATATTCGTTAAATGTGCTAAATCTTTATGGTTTTGTATGAATATTGAGAATTCTTTCACTCTGTCAAGTGATAATAACGAGAATAATGTTCTTCCTGATTTGATCACTGTAACACACTAATTACTTCTTAATATTGCAAATGAGACTACATTATTTTCCCTTTCCTAACTATTCAATATTTATATCACAGAAACTTTGGATTTATGGCTTTCGAATTAGCTTATTTGCGTCTTAATAGGACGAAATTGGCAATGAAATTAAACCAGCTGCTTTGGTGTTGAAGATTACGAGACACTTAAATTGTAGCATCAACTAATCAAATATTGAAACGTTATATCTAAATGACCATAATCGAGTCTTGCTCGATAGTTTTTTTTCTCATTTGAGATTTAATCAGTTTAATTTGATTCCTAAGGTTTCGACACACTTGACGAAAGTTTAACAAGCTAAGTTACATTTCAATCTTGCTTTTAACTGTGAAATGTTCTTTAAAATTTATCTTTAAAATACTAAATCTAATAACTGAGTGTCTTTATATCGCGCCTTGCAACGATGTATGTTATTAATTTTATTGGTTTGTGTACATGTTGCAGAGTTGGAAGGGATTTACGAATTATCATGTCGAAACTCATTGTTTTAAGACTTCTTGAAAGAAATTTGATATTTACACATTACTATTCAGCGAAATGAGTGATATTATAAAAAGGTTTTGTCTATTGACTGGTAAAAATATTAATAATGTGTTGTCAAAGTTATTAGTGTATATTTTCTTCAAAGTTATTTTTAAAAAAGCAGTAAAGAGCAATCATATATTATCGATTTAAATCCGGAGCTTGGAATTCCTAACTAGCGAAATCGGATAAAATTGTTTCTGACCGTAAGTGATGTAAGCGTGTGGCTGGCTCTTGTCATCTTTAACACTACACGTTGAATCAAATTGATTCTGGATAGCTTACTGTTTTATGTTAATTTTATGCAGGATTGCAGAAACAGTGTTTTTTTTGCCTCGATCATCAAAGCGAATTTGCTTAGTTTGAGTTAATTGTTTACTTGGAACTTTTCAAAAGTTGATATAATCTTTAAATGTATATTACATTAGTAGCTGATCTCGATATGTCACAGAAAGAAATACTTTACCCGTTTCAGTTTAACTTAGTTGTTGTGAGATGTATCGATAGAAAAGTTACAAGAAGTGTGTCTTATTTCCAATACTGATGTCTTCCGGCCTGCATGTTTTTTGTGTGTTGTAACGATCGAAGTCTACTGTCGATCACTGGCGTATTTCGCCCTACATTTTGGTTGTAAGTTGTATAGACGGACGTCTACTGTCGAAACTGGCGTCTGTCGCCCTACACTTTTGTTGTGAGTAGTATCGATGGACGTCTACTTTCGGTTAATGGCGTCTGTCGCCCTACGCACTGGCCGAATGGGGATATATTTGAAAGCGTTTTAATACATCGCACTTAGCTTAGCGTGATTTAGAAGTAAAATGTTGATATACCAGGGGAAAAATTCATAATGAACACGTCCCGTTCTTTCGGAGAAGTTCTTAAGTAAAACCCAGACTTCACACTTTCCTTCTAGACTATAACTCTTTGAAATATGTTGTTTTGTTTCATTTTTTTGGCAATATGGAAAGGCTTTGGATCAATATGATATGCTTGATTAGATTTCTAACTAGACCCCTTACAAAATCATATTGGATAAAATATAAAAAATTATAATCAAAATTGAATCGATAATTTTGTACACAATCATGATAGCGTTGCTACAAATACAATATTCAAAAAAATAGATTTGATCATCGTAAAAATATTTACCTAAATCTAAAAATGTCGCAATCTTTTCTAAACAATAATTTTTTAAGTTTGATTTTTATCTTATTTTTTGCAAAGTCATGTTAGAAAGTATTGTCAAGTTCATTTAAGGATTGAATCGATATTTAATGGTTTTCATTTGGGTATGGAAAACAGTTTGGTTGTTTAAAGTGTGTGAAGCCCGAAAGGCTTCACGCGTACTTTAAACAACCCATTTAATTTTACTTGATTTAATCCTTATATTTACACTCATAAATACTCTCATTAATACAGAAATTATGAGAAGAATTCGTGATATTACGGCTTTTTCAAAAGGCTGTTGGAACAGCAACATTGACGACATAGTGAATGACGGCACACTTTTTCGTAGCTACTCGTTGCAAATCGTGCGTGCTCGGCGACGTCACACGTCAAAACATTGTATGTGCAATTATGAACGGCTCTACTGTAGCCACACCTTTTAAAATAATACTTCGCACTGTTTACCAACAGAAATTATGATCCGTTTGATGAATGAGACTTTATCGTAGAGGACAAAGTTGAAGTGTAATATACACTAGTCAAAAGTTCTAAGTGCACACTTGATAAATGTTATTTTTTCCAATAATTTGATTGAATCTTTCAAAATAGTGTAAATTACAATGAAGAAGAATCAATATTCTATTAAAGCACACCAAAAATTTTAAGTCTGCTTAACCAGATTAAAAAATAATAATAATTTAGCTCACTTGTTCTCAGAAAGAAATTCTCAAGTTAATTATCATTGCATCGGCTTTCATTTGTGATCGTTTTCTCATCTCTGTATAATTTAAATTTCACGCAGATTTAAAGGAAATACTGTAGTTTGCCATTCCATTGCACTGAAATAGCTTTCTGTAGCTTTGTAATGGTCTGCTGGGCACGATGCGCCAACATACTCAACTTTATTTTATCCATAACGTTTTTACAGGATTTCAAGGAGAAAATTCCTTTGTTCACACAATGTTTTGTGCCAAAAGTTTTTGAATTGTCTAGCAGTTTGGGATGATACAATTTTCTATGATAGATGTGTAACAGCCTTTCCAAACGAAAAAAATGTATTCATTTCGGTAAAATTGACCAGTTTTCGGATACGCCTTTTGACCGAATAAGCGTCATTTTCGAATAATTCGATCTTGAAGTTTATTGAATTTCTATAAATTTTAGTTTTAAATTTTTATTTATTGGACACTTATCCAACAAATTTTACACTAATTTTTTCGAGTTTACGTTGTTTTACGTAAATATTTAATGACGTAATTGAGTAACATCAGCGTTCAACGTAAGCAACGTAATCAATCTAGAAAAAAATATCGGTTGATTTTCTTCTTAAATTAATAAAATATGCAAAATAAGGTATTTCTTTTGCATTTACGAAAACCGTCAAGATTTCTTTACAACAAATTTGAAGTTGTGCCTGTGAAAAGAATTTTGACGGCAATGTCGTTGTCTGCTGACGTCAACCGTTCCATGGTTACAATTTGTTGGTGTGTTTTTCGTGTTTGGGTTGAGTCGGTGAACATGTGAAAAACAAAAACGATTGTAAAAAATAAATTTCGCTTGCCGCACGGGGATAATGCATAAAAAGCGTATGCCGACGTGGATGACGTAAAACGTAAAACATATGCACGGTTTTCAAAAAATTATTGTTGTTTGATCATTATTAACTTTAAGTCAAACTTTCATTCAATTTGAATAAGTTTATTTTAAGATATTCAAAATTGAAAAGTGTGCACTTAGAACTTTTGACCAGTGTATGTATTTGAGTCAGCATCATATAAAAAAAATAAGCGCAGGTTATCCATTTCTTATAAAAATAGAAGTGTGTACTTGTTCTTGATCAAAAACTGTCTGAATAATTGTCAGAATGAAATGATCGGATCTCAGTGGTCATTTGTTCGAGGTCATTTTGACACATTTCTCCAGCGACAAGTATTTTACGTAAATTGGAACAAGGATTCTTCATTTCGTGTGAGAAATTGTCGATGAAAGTTACACAAAGTTCCTCTTTGTGACGAATCAACTTCTTAGTTTCACTATAATGTAATGACGAGTATTGATATAACGCTGGTATTCGTTAGTCCAATCGCCAGCGCAAGTAGAGAAGGCAATATTGGCTAAACGACGAACGTGCCTGGACGGCTGTTAGTGAGCACCTTTATAAGAATAATAGACTTTATTGAACCGTGTATCTTAAAGCACATGAGTTTATTTAAAAAACGGATTGTAGTAATACTGTATTTTGAGAACAAAAAATTGGTATTTTTCAATTCTTGTACTGTGTAATTAATGAAAGAAATTAGGATATTGTACAATATACACGTTGCAAAAAATTAAGATTTAAGGTTAGGCTGTCTAAAAAAAGAAGAAGGCAATAAAATCCTTTGATAATAAATATTTTAATTTTAGCCTCAATAACTAAAAATGTGTGTAATGTATAACATAGACCAATTATGGGAAGAAGGAATGATGATTAAATATTTGGAAATGTAAGACGCTTTTAAGTCGGACAGCAACATCTTTATAAAAATGCCAGATTTAGACATGTATTCACGAAACAACTCGAACACGTCGTATATGTTGTCAAATAATAACAAAAACGACACAGTTGTTAGTAGCGGGGAACAACTAGATGAGGAAATTCGTTTTGGAGTCCAGCACGTGGTTTCTATAACAGCGTACTCGTGCTTCTTTGTAATATCTGCTATAGGAAACCTCACGGTGTTCATTACACTGTTTAGAAATCGCAATGACAAATCTAGAGTCAATATGTTTATAATGCATTTATCCATTGCTGATTTAATCGTTACGTTTATTATGATGCCACTGGAAATAACCTGGCATGCTACTGTTGAGTGGTTGGCGGGCGATGTCGCGTGCAGGATACTCATGTTCTTCCGGACGTTTGGATTATATTTGTCGTCGTTTGTCCTTGTTGTGATAAGTCTTGACCGTTACTTTGCCATCCTGCATCCACTGAGCCTGAACGACGCGGAAAACAGGGGCCGGATTATGCTGGCTTTCGCTTGGTTAATCAGCTTTCTCGCCAGCATACCACAGGTAAGACCTTGTCTTCAACATAAGGCAATAGAAAATTAATTCCTAGAGTCTCATCTAAATTATAGAAAAAGTGGGGCGGATGGGTAGGTTTCATTTTTTGTTTATCATTCTCACAGTTTCTAACAAAGCTTGTTTAGTGCAAAGATAAATAAGCGTCTAGCCGACTATGAATTGCCGATTCGCACTTAAATGTTTCATACTACGTTTTTTTACTCTACCGATTCGTACTCTTAATGTAAATTTTGATGTACGCATTTTTTTCAAACTAAACGTTCGGGTAGAGTGATTTTCGAGGGGCGGGCGGGGATGAGAATCTAGAAATTAATTTTCTATTGCCTAAATGTCCTTTCCATGTCAACTGTGTTACCAGAAAGAGTTCTGTTCTTCAATTTATAACGAGATATGCGGGAAGCTCTACTGATATAAGGCTATATAAGAAGTTCGTTTCATTTAAAAAATTGGAAACAAACTTAACAAATAACACACAGTACCAGAGGCTAAAGTTAAATACATCGTCAAAGGTATTTTTAAGCGGTTGTTTGATCTTAAATTGCCAGAGTGGAGGAATCAAATAACCCCTCATTAATTAAGGAACTCGTACGCGTTATACATGCTACGTATGCCAAGGAGGGTATATTTTTTACTATGTATACAGTGATATACTCCGTTCATCAGTATCTTTGAAACACAATTTGCAGTTTCAATAAATACTATTATAATATTTTTACACACCTGTTGTCCTATTGTTAGTATTTAAAATTTTCTCTCTTGCTTAAGACTATCTAGTCAAAAGCCAACCCAAGCATATCAAATTAGTTTTGTATTCAAACGGAAAAGAATAAATATTCTTACTAAACGATATATTAAACTTGAATAAATCAGAAATGGCTGTTCTTTAACTTTCAATCAGGTCATTGATTTTCGCTTCATCCGAAAAAATAGTTAAGAATATCCGAGCGTACAACATCCAAGTTTCTTTAAATGTTTTAAATTGGATAACTAAATTAATTTTCATGACATGTAGAGGAAAATGTAAATCTAACAGAATTGTTTCGGACTTTTGTACTCTTTTTGGTAATATAAAAGGTATGGAAATGTATTTATAACCTCAAAGCCAACTAAATACGGCGGCAGCACCAGCCACCCATGCAGGAGACAGACACAGTACATACCACCCGTATCACCCACAATGATTGACATCCTGCATGCTTCGAAATTAAGGACGTCAAGGGAGGTAATTAAAAATGATAACTCCACTGAAGTGAAGAACGGAGAGACTTTTTACATACTCCAAACGGCACTTAATACCTGCTGTAGGGATATATTGAATATTGATGTGTATGTGTGAAGTAATATTACATAGTGAAGAATATCCCGCCTTCATTTACAATACCAAGAATAACTCTTAAACAATCTTAGCGTTCATGGTAGAAAATAAATTTCGCATCTTCTTCAACACATGTTTCTTATTCTTTAAAATTTAAGAAAGCAATCACCTTATTTAATATTTCTCTTTTATACTTTGTGTCATTTTTGACAGAATGACTCTGCAATATTGTGCAATGCGGATAACCATGCTTCCATCATGATTTTAGCCTATAGTAAAAAGTTTTGATATATTACACGAACTATAAGTGAATCAAAAGCAAATATCTTTAAGTATATTTAGGTCAAATTGCAAAAAAATCATTTGAAGATTTTGCTTAACAAAATTGCAACTCAGTAAAAGTATAACCACAAAAAAAAAACAGCATTGTTGGTAAAATGTCAAAAATATTCAAAGAAATCGCCATTATTAAACGTTTCTGAATGGCAAATTAGATTTATTTAGAAAGATTCAATAAAGACTTGCTGGAAGGTGATGATAGACACGTTTCAAAACAGCATCTTAATTTGTAACATTTTGCTGTCGGGCTTGATGTAGTCTTAATTGACGGCTGCTATGAAGTGTAACCATTTTCATATCGCCAAATTGCTATAGGTCGATTTTGTAAACAGCGTAAGTTGGTAGACACGTTTTTCTCTAAATTACCGTCGGCTTTTTGTAAGAATCGATGAGAAAAGAACTTTGAAAGTCACCGAACACGACAAATAATCAAAATATTACAAGGTCTTTTCATGGGCAGAAAAATGCTCATTACTGTCCATCCCCTTTAGCCCAAGGTTTGAGTGAGTACTAACACAGCTATAAGAATCGTGCTCAATGGCATTTAGAGGGAGATATTGATATTAACCACCATGAGTTTTGTTTTCATTCATAATGTGAGTGTGGTTTTGCGTATGAGTCAGTCATATTCTAGGTGTGAACCATTCCAGTTAGGACAACTAGTGTCTTTTCCTTACACGGACTGCAAAGGATCTGTCTCTTGACATCAGGATATATTATTCAACTGTTTTTGCAGTACTTTAAAGTGGAATGGTCTATAATGGGCAACTTTTCATGTACCAGTGCAATCACATTGATTTTATATTCTTATGAAATAATTCCAGAAGAACATGCGTTGTTAGATGTTTGTGCGCTTGAATAATTTTGACGAAGTATCAAATTTAGTAATATTTTTTCATGAAAATAAATTACTTGCTACTAAATCAGTAATTTCCCCAGCAAAGGTCGAAGAATCCTCACATGCTCAAGTTATAAATTGGTTTTGATGCCTATTATTGGTGTAACACAGGATACTTAACATGACGAACACTACCCCCATGACTGACCACTTCACTTTTAAAAAAATTGAATTTAAATGCCCAAGCAAATAGAAATGCTTCTCAAGGTCGGTAAGTGTGCCTCGTTCATTCACCATCTGTCAGCAGCATTTTTGTATATTATTTTCTGAAGACCACGAAATATAGTCGAGACAGAAACAGCCTGGTCATCACCATCTTCAACTATGTTCTTGTAGTTCCTTTACACTGGTCAAAAAAGAAACACACAGATAAAATGAACCATTTATTTTTTTTATTTTTTAACTAGCAATGTTTTATGAACTATCAGCAACCGTACAAGTGAGGACACAGATTTGTCATCACATCCCAGTGAGCGTCCCCACAAGGAAGGTTTTTTGTGCATTAAATGTCCTGACAGTACGGGTATCCTGATGTCAAGAGACAGATCCTTTGCAGTCCGTGTAAGGAAAAGACACTGGTTGTCCTAACTGGAATGGTTCACACCTAGAATACGACTGACCCATACGCAAAACCACACGCACATGGTGTACGAATGAAAACAAAACTCATGGTGGTTAATAAGAAATGAATACTGCAAACAAAATAGTTTAATTTGGCGTCCTGACAAAAGAGAAAGATACACTTTCGTCCGTGTAAGGACAGTTGTCCCCACTGGGAAGAATCTCTCCTAAAACTGAGATAATTGGTGTGAGGACATGTCCTCAGATAAGAGAAAGATCTCTCCAATTTTATGGGGACCCCGACTCTCTCGTCCGTGTAAGGACAGTGTTGTCCAAAAAGTCAATTAAGTGGTGTTGAGATTGAGAAAAAAGACTGTTGGGACATGTGTCCCCATAAGAATTTTATTTGAGGAAAGCGTCTAATCAACAGTGACTATTAAAATAAGCAACCGTACAGGTGAGGACACAGATTTGTCCTCACATCCCAGTGAGCGTCCCCACAAGGAAGGTTTTTTGTTCATTAAATGTCCTGACAGTACGGGTAACATCGTCTCTCTCTCTCTCTCTCTCTCTCTCTCTCTCTCTCTCTCTCTCTCTCTCTCTCTCTCTCTCTCTCTCTCTCTCTCTCTCTCTCTCTCTCTCTCTCTCTCACACACACACACACACACACACACACACACACACACACACACACACACACACTGAATTTCTAAAACATATGAAAAAAGTATTTAAGCCAAGTTTCGAAATTATTTTTTATACATAGTCACTTGCGTGATACAGTCTAAATAAAAATGATCCCGAAGGTAGTTTTTCAGTAAATGACCATCAAAAGAGGTTTCTTGGTAGCATTGCAATTATAAGATTGCCGAAGGCAGAGTAAATGATTGGCCAATTTATTTAACCATCGGGGGAAAAGGTTGATGATGTGTTCTAAGCATTGATGACATCTATGTTTAAATTCTTGCCATTTACTAATAAAGTGCTTTGCTTTTGTTGATTTTATGGCAATGTAACAGTTTCTTGATTCGTTGATTATGGTTTGAATATAATTGATTTTAATTGTTTGTGGTGCCTTAATTTAAAATGGATCCTGATATGCATATTTCATTTTAATACAAATGTAAAGAGGCATATACTATGTCATTAAACAAAAAGGAAAATAATAGACTAACATGATACGTATTAGTTTTTAATAAATATTGTGTGACATTTAGCTATGCATGTTTTTGTGAATTAATAAAATGTGAATGTGACTGCGAAAATAGTGCAGCAAAATTAAGAAACAAAACAGAGCAACTGAAACATAAAAAATAAATGTCTTCTTTCTCATAACTAAACATAATAGAACGAAATCGCACCATCGAGTCATCTGTCGGATGAAAATAAACACCTAGCAATGCAGGTCTGGCGCGATTTATGCTTGAAAATCTCGCTCAATTCTATAAATGAAAGTTGAAATGTATTAAATCAGTCAAAATTTATTATATTAGAACTGTATGATTATCTATACTCAATAAGAAACAATTTGATTTTGATTCAGAATTTGTTATAAAACATGTTTATTCCATAGTATTTTGTCAGTCGATAAATATAAAGTAAAATAAACTGAAATAATATGTAATAAAAACAACAACAACAACAACAACAACAATAATAATAAAAATAAGATATAAAAATAAAATAAATTATGTTACATAAAAACAAATAATTAAGAACGGTTGAGAGCAACGTTTGAAAATTGAAAAAAATAAAACGATTAACAGTCAGCGTTTTACCACTGCGCCACAATGAGGAATTCAATTTTGTTTATACATGTATGTCTTTAACTTTATACAGTGTGCAATCAAATTATTTGATAATTGCATTGATTAACCTCTTTGGTAAAGCGGTCTCCTATTTAGTCACTCTCAAGTTCTCTATAAACAATAATACATGAATAATTTGCATACAAACCTACAGATTACATCACGGTATGTACCCAGATAATGAGAATCGCGGATAATGATAGATTGTGAGTATAATTATAGATCGCGAGATCGGAGAAAACAGCATAGAGGGGTTAGTTATTGTATGAATTTCATGTTATTGTGATCTAATACTTATCTTTTGCGGCCGATTCCAAATGTATGGGTATTAGAGGAAGGGTAGGACACCGCTTGATTGTTATCTATCGCAAAAGATAAGTATTAGATCACAATAACATGAAATTCACACACCAACTTGCCTCTCCATGCTGTTTTCTCCGATCTGGCGATCTATAATTATACTCAAAATCTATCATTATCCGCGATTCTCATTATCTGGGTTCATACTGTGATACTATCTTTATATTCTTTTTATTATAGTCACTTAAACAAATTTAAATAAACTAAACAACAAAAGTTCGGTCAACAAACTTTTTTTAAATAATAGTTTAAATAACAATAGTAACGGAACAGTACATTTATGAATTGCGTAAGAATATCGTAATGATTGTAGAACAGCGACGGAAATTTCTATGGTAATTTTGCCTTCTATCACTAAGATGACGCGTACAGGTGTCACGCTGTTCTTTAAGCCGGACCGCCAGAAAATCCCATTTTTGATTATATTTCTTTTGAATGTAAAAAGTGAAATATGCATATCATGAAAAGCAACATCCAGAAGAAACAGCTTAAGATTAAGAAAGATGTATTTTCAATAGTTAACTTTTTGATAAATGATAATTGGCTTCTCAATTACAAATGTAATACTCTAAATTGTCTGCCCGTCTTGATCACGCCAATTCCTTATCTGATTTTCAACATTTGATATTTGTCTAGTGTATCTCTAACATATTTAATATACTTCTTATGTCTGTGACATTTGTTTGTATGGTTTGTGTTGGCGTATGAAACGGTTAAATAAGCGTATCGGAAACACAGCCTCTTTATACACCCAAGAAGAAAGATAACATATTTGTAATGTGTCTAGTTAAGCGAGGCGGCGAATGTTCCGAACGGCGTTGCCGGTGAACTCACTGATTACTATTTTGGCTGTCGCAGTCCGAAGTACAATATTTACGTACCTTTGAGATTTGTAATTCATCTACCAATATCCGTAGCACGGTTCCGAATCCAATATCGAATAGTGCCTTAATGGTTTGAAGTTTATCCGCTTCGGTCGCTTCCCCGACTGACGTCACCGCATGTTATGCAGTATATCTTCTTTCTCATCACCGGCCTTTGTCAAGACTCTTCTGGTCGTAACAAAACCGTTAATGCAACCTTTAAGCTATAGCTCGACTAACTGAATTTTTCCTTTGCGTCTGCTTGAATATTTTCAGTTTTTGTTGGTGTTGTTCCAAGATCGTGAAAAAAATTAATATAAGCGCGTATTTCCAAACAATCTAACGACGATACTTCCACGTTGGTGATTGCTCGTCAAAATGAAGTACAGTTCTGATATGGCGTAGTTCGTTTACTGCGCTTTAACGTTTTGAGGTCTGACTCGTTTTCCACTTTAAGCTTTGTGTACATTGACGGATATCTTTTACACAATACAATGGAAATGACGTGCGCCGCCTGCGTATTACAATGGTTAATCAAATACAGCACTTTTGAAATCTATTAAATATATTAACTTTTAAGCTTAGTTTGTTACGTTTATGTTCTGATTGATTTGAATAAATAATTTATTGCGAAGGTACTTGAAATTAAGATGCAATGAAAAGAAGTCTACGTTGTTTTGGATCTTCCCTCGTAAGTCGTCTAGGTGAATCAACTACAACCTACACGTTAATATTTTTCATACTTAAACATACAAAGGCACAAAATAAAAGCAGCAAAAGGCTATGTCAAATCGAAATGTATAAGACCTCAATCAAACGCAATATAACGCAGCACCTGGCGTTAATTAAGTCAGAAGCAAAACGATGGTCTTTGAAAAGGTATGGCTGATTATAAAAAAACTGTTTCTCTTATTTGTTTCTAGTCACAAGGAATGCGTATTTCCTTATTGGTTTTATTTTCAAATCTGGTCATACTTCGTAAAATATACTTTTGATTTTCAACGGTATTTACAAAGCAGAAAGAGCAGTGCCCTAAAACACGAGGATGGGAGGTGTTGAAGGGAAGGACGAAAAATAATTTGTTGTGTTTCTAATACACAGTAAACCAATATTGACCCATATCCGTAATTCCGTAGATTGCAAGTCAATGCAAGCAAACATCAAATTCTATGTCTTTGTAATGGATTAGAACGAGTGTACTTCGTTATTTGTTTGTTAAGGTAAACCCGTTTGGTGTACTAATTTTGATATTTTACGGTTGTGCGTCCTAGACGCCCTGTGACACAGTTTGCAAGCGTTTTCTCTTTGACGTAATTATGATTTTTCTGATGAATGTCATTTCTTGCTTTCCAAATAAAATTAACTGGCAGAAGTAAATAAACGCAAATCTAATGCAATTTCAAATGTTCGTTTAATAATTCGATTTTAATTTCTTAAAAAAGCATGTTTAACCTAACGAGTCTACATTTTGTTTTTATTAAGAACATTTGCATAATTTTCACAAGTCTACTGAAGAAAACATTATCGTAAGATACTTGATTCTTGAAAACTTGAAAACTTTCAATTGTGTTATTTTTTAAGGCATCGCCACACTCCTCCCAATTCTATTCATCGGTAAAATAAAAATCATCAAATCTCAGTAAATACAAAATGACATTCAATGAAACTTTGCACAAATGAAGGTTACTAATGTATCTTTATTTTGCATACAAAAAGACAACTTAGAAAAGTAAAGAAACAAAGCTAGACCTAAAAATTCCTTGAAATCTATTTACATAAATTCACAAAAACTAGGCGATGCAGAACATAACTTGAAATTTCCTCGTGAGCGCAATGATACTGACAAGAAAATGTTGTGTACTTTGTAAAAAACTTTCAACTATTAAAAGAGAAATCAGTGATTGTCATCCGTTTACGCGACCAGGAAATTGAAGGTCAAACACACTTTTACTAATATCTCGTAAAGTTTACATAAGTAAATCATGAGGACACAATAAATTGTTGTCAGTATCATATTACTCATGTGGGAATTTAAAATGATGTTTTGTGTTCTTTAGTTTTTGTGAATTTATGTAAATAGAAGTTGAGGGAGTTTTTAGATCCTGCTATTTTTCTTTACTTTTCTAATATGTCTTACCATCTGTAAAATAAAGATACATTAATAACATACACTTGTGCAAAGTTTCATTTAACAGCATTTTGCCGTTCTTGAGATTTTAATAATTTTCTTTTTATCGATGAATAGAATTGGGAGGAGTGTGGAAGGCCCTTAAGTAAAGTCAACAAACTGCTGCTAGTGGTCATCTTTGAAGATCCGTATCTTTCAGACATATTCAGATATTTTTACGAGGCTTTAAATTAGATATTTGATAATTTTTGACAAAATTAAATCTAAAATCACCAGCTGTTTTAATTGTTTTTGAAGAGTTACTTGGGGGTCGTTATAATAGAATATAATAAGCGTGGAGATTAATTACTTAACAAATAGCACTAACCCCAAACTTCTTTGAAAAAGATTTTACGACTCGTTCGCGTTTCGCTTCTAGTTGTCAGATGAACAAACATCAAGTATAAGCTTGGCACAAATCTTAATTGCACGAGTCTCAAAAGTAGATTCATCACAATCATTCTATAATTTACGCAAATAACAATGAATAGAAGGGAAGTCCGAGTGCTTGAGGTTGTCGATATGTAATCGTAATCTTTGTATTGTGTTTGATTATCAACAATCTTAAAAGTTTTATTACCATACCGTATTAAAACCAAGTATTAATTAAATCCATTTACGTTATAAATTTAAGAGATAATTTCATTTAGTCAAGCAACACATATACATTTACAACAAATTAAATGTTTAATTTAGGTAGTTTGAATGCGTTGTTATCAATTACGATAATTGAAGACCGATTAGCACAATATTTATATTTGTGAAAATATTGAGTAGCGCTCTGCACAGGGCTAGGTGCCGTGGACAGTAATATGCCTTTCCATTACTGACCTTGAACAGGCTAAGTCAAAACGAGGCTGCTATTTGATGTTTTTGTCGTTTTCGTTGGATTTCAAAGTTTCTTTTCTCATTTATTTGACAATACATTTCTGTTTATTTTTCTGATTCCAAAGCTCATACAAAAGGTGATTGAAATATATATTATATAAGAGAAAGCCAGCTTCGGGAAACAACGCTTCCCACACAGCCAATAGGTTGAACGTTAAATGAAAATGTTAAATTAATCAATTTTGAAAGACATCACAAACAAATAACATAATTAAGAACCTTGGAGATGTATTTTGTAGCTGAAATTAAACTACATACAGACTATTTACCATTATTAGAAGCGTACATGTAATATATAAGTTGAATATTGAAATTGTAACAGTAAACAGTTGAACCTGTCTTAGCAGCCACCTGCATTCAGCAACAACCTGTCTTAAACACCCAGTTTGAATATATCCTAAACTGACATTTGGTTCTAATTTTACCACTCTTAAGCATCCACCTGTGTAAAGCAGTCACCTTTTGTCACCCCCCTTGGGTAGCTGCTTGATACAGGTTTGACTTTATATTTTAAACTCTCTTAGATTCTATGTGAATTTCAAAAAGGTATGATTAATTTTATTTTGCCAATATGTTGCAATAATTCCAAACGTTTAAATCGTTGACTTTATCAATTACGGAGGGAATTTACGTCGATGAAGCAATAAATCTTCTTAAGAATTGTCCTGATTGACGTATTTTATTTTATTTGGAACTTCTTATGGACCGAATACAATTGTGTCACAGAGTATATTTTGTAGCTGAAAAACGTCTATTGAATCGAAACAGACAGAAAGAAAAAACAATCTTTTCAGCAGGCTTTCTGACCAGAAGTGTTATTATTGATTCATTCCAATACCCCCAAACTATTACAATTTCTTTTTGTACGAGTTTGTCTTCATCAGTTAGTGGTTCAGTTTTGGGATTGATTGCTGATACATAAATTTTGCCTGACAAATTAAGTCATTCGTCATGTACGTAGAATGTGAGGAGAAATTCTATATACGTACAAGGTCAAGAAAAACAGTGTTTTGTATCAGAGAATACGGAAATTAGTTATTGTAATATGTGAAATCAAATAAATTATTCTGTACATTTAACTAAATAGTAGTAACGAAAGGCTAGATTACATTATGTCTTAAAAGTTGAAGTGAATTTTCTAGGAAAACGGTCAAGGGTGGATACAATTTGAAGGCCGTTATTGTTATTTGTGTTCAATAGAAGGAGATGATACGACAAATGCTTTAACCCAAATCAATCAAATGTGTCTGTTGATAAGAATTGCGAAGGAATTGATGATTCGAAAACTCTTTGAATAAAACATAATAATTCAAGAAACACAATACAACGAAACGACATGAAAATATCATTTGTCGATTATGTATACTCTAGGCGTCGGCTGCACACGATATAAAATGTTAAATACAAAAGATAACAATGCAATGAGATGGATAATTTTTGTCTCATTTCAGTTACTTCTTATGAAAAACAGAAACATTGCCACGGTACTCGTAACATAATTCACCAAATTTAACACATTTGCTGTACTAACTTATGCACGATACTTATGCAAGTTTATTATAATCTATAAAACGTATTATTTCACTATGTCTGTCAATTGTATTAAAACAGAGCGGTCGTAATATCCCAATAAAGAGCTTTGTTTTTTTTATAATTCTATGCATTTATCTTCTTTACTTGAGTCAACAAAGTTACGCAGGATTAACATTGTCAGATCCACAGTCAAAGTTCTGTTGTGTTTAAATTTGCAAATTGTTTCCATTCAGAGGAAACCAATTCTTTCATCTGAGGACAATTCGACGCATAACGCATTTCATAAATCATGAAATTTCTCATTAATCCATACATTACAAGAACATGAAATAAGAATTTAAATATCATAGGAAATCAAATTTTCATGATTTCATTATTGCGCTATCGTTTCGATCACGGATGTTGCCTAAAATGCAAACAGCACCATAGAAATCAAGAATTATCCCCTACTCCAGGTCACTACAAAATAATCATTGCTTTTAACATTTTATTATAGTCATAAAAGTTCAGTTATTGCGAAACGCTTTTATAACCAGTGGCAAAAAAACTGGGTCTATTAACAATTTGTTGACTTTTGAGGCTTAAATAAAATTAGTTTTAGGCGTTATCTTTGTCTGTATGATTTTTTGCATTGTACTCTTTACTTCCTGATAATTTACATGTAATTAAAGGCTAGCTTACCAGTCTTATTGTAAAAACGTTTTCAAGAGAAAAAGCCCTGTATAGTTTTTAAATGAATATAAAGTTGTTTTTATATAAATCGTTCTTAAATTAATTATACTTTATGAACCTCTAGTCCAGATTGAATGTCGTTCTTTTTCTTTTTAGAATATTATTTATGTTAGATTTGTTACCTCTTTTTTAAAGTGTTATAGAGTAACTTTTAATTTAGTATCGGTACCACAACTTTTATCCCACAAATACAGCTGATTTTATTAAAAAATACAACTCCAGGATAAAAACACTGCTGCAGCAAGATATTTCTCAGCAGTGTGAAGTTGAATTTAAATAAAAGAAAATGAAGGTTATATTAATGTATCCACCGTATTCCTAAAACCATCATTAAGGAAAAAAGGCTACCAAAATGATATTTTACAGCGCTCTGCTTGCTTATGACTGACCAATCTACAGTTGTTCACATGCTTACCTCTTTGTTTACGTGACGGTGGCAGGGTTGTAATAAATGAAAAGGGAACTTAATATGGTTAAGGAAATATTCAAAAAGAACGTGGGAGCGCAATTAATTTCTTTGCTTCCTTTCATATTGTTATTGTTGATTTAATTTCATGTGCCATGGTCTCAAAAAGTCATTGTTTACCTACCTTTTTTTCGCTTGACAAGGACATTAGCTTCTTATGTTGGTCTTCATTAGCATGCAACACTGTCGAGTTGATTTTCGCTTGACAAGGACATTAGCTTCTTATGTTGGTCTTCATTAGCATGCAACACTGTCGAGTTGATTGGTGTTTTGAAGCTAATTAACCAAGACAACTTGTACTTGTTGTTCACATGGGGCAAGTGTGAGGTTTATGCACCCTAAAATGCTGCTTGAACTCCTATTGGCAAATCA
Source organism: Corbicula japonica (assembly GCA_038501625.1). Classification (NCBI taxonomy): domain Eukaryota; kingdom Metazoa; phylum Mollusca; class Bivalvia; order Venerida; family Cyrenidae; genus Corbicula; species Corbicula japonica. The sequence continues at coordinate 1,735,007 of JAZAYU010000121.1, read as the reverse complement.
GTTTTCCACTATCTATTCTAAGGTGGTAACCACTCTGGATCTCTTTTTCATTAATTATTCAAATTGATCATTTTGTAAACCCATGTTATCCTTTCCTCACTTTTTGGGCAGTGTGGAGAGGTTGTGTTTTCTGAGTTCGGCAATTACTAATATGCATGTTTCACCGTTTTTGGAATGAACCATAAAGAAAGGACTTAACTATAATAAAGACCACGACCAATAAGTGTGGATGTTTACAAACCGTATCTTCCTTCCTATAAGTTTGCAGATTTTCCGACAATTACGATGACATAGGTACACTTTTTGGAAATAGTTCTTCAGTGATTGAAAGTCTTATTGCAAGCAACTCTTAAAGCGATACACAAAATGGTTCATAATCGTTGAAAAATCACTCAGTCAAAAGTTTGCACTTAGTTTTAGTAACATGTGGTGTTACCTCCTAGGAACTTCAACCCACCCATGTACTCGGCAAGCTTGCATGAAAAGCACAAAAATAAAATATATACATATATACATAAGCAACTAACTGCTTTTTGCGAAACTGGAGACCTACATGAGCACATAGAATCAAGAATTAAGAACGCAACAGTAGAAAAAAAGAAACATATAGAGCTAAGAGAAAAACATGTGAAAACCCCAAAAGTAGTTATTATCCAGAGCTAGGAGGCTTCCATTATTCCACATGAACTGGCTCAATCAAACCGTGTTTTGTGCTTTCAAAGTTCATCTTTTTATATGGAATCAAATTAAATAAAACTTGTATTCATCAAAACTGATTTAGCATTTATCTTTAGCCTTATAATTATTTGACTTCTGGTTTGTGTTCATTAATAAAACTCAGCTCAAACTTAACTCTAATGTCCTTATAAAAGGTTTCGTTGCGTATTGTTTCTAACTCTTCGTTGTGTATCAATACTACACGATACCTCTTTTGAATGTGTCTAAACGTAAATGCGTGAGCGTGTTCTCTAAAAAAAATGACATTCATTTAACGGCTACTTAAACAAAATTGGTCATCTGCACTAGTTGTCTGACAGAATTACGTGAGACACTCTTGATGACTTGCTTGATTTATGAGTTGCTTCATTTTATAAACATTGGATTCGGTGACTGCAGACTTTAGTTTTCCATATTGTTTAGCATCTTTGATCGCCTCTTGACAGAATCTGCCTGCACTACTGCAATTCACCACACTCGAATCATTCAAAAAATGACATTCTAGCGGCTTTATCTATGTTTTTATGATTTAAATTAATTTTAGTCATTGTGGCATTAATAACAAAGTGTTTTCTGTGAGACGCAAATACATCTTAGGTAATGAAATGTTTCCAAATTTGTTTTGCAAAAAATGTTTGTTTACAAAGAAGTGAAATATGCATATCAGTGCCCAAGGTCATAAAACTGAGCATGGAAACCAGTCTCAAATCTCAAGCATCTGATTGGCTGAAATGGCGACTGGTCGCCATTTCAGCCAATCATATGCTTGAGATTTGAGACTGGTTTCCAATCTCAGCTTTATAACCTTCAGGCCTGGTATCGCCACACTCTGAAAACAGAGCCCCTCCACGCATCGAAAACGTAGTGAGGAAAAAAAGCATGTGTTTATAAGAATATCAATTTCAAAAAGAACACTACAAAAACGAACGAAAAAGAGAACCATTGAGGTTACCGCCATGGAACGATCTGTGGCAAACAATTACCACTGGGTGTTTAAACCAAGTTCTAGGGCGCACCAACCTCACATTGTTCAAGTACAAGTTGTCTTGGTGAAATAACTCAAATCCACCCATTTTAAGAATGCTGCATGCAAAAGCACACAAACAAATAAAACACAAGAAGCTAACAGCATTGCAAAGCAAACGGGCGATTACTCAATAATCATACCGAAACCATGGCACCTTGAGTCAAATCAGCAAGATCACGATATCAATGCGGCTTCTGCATATTTTCTGAAAAGAGAAAATGGTTATGAGTAGCCACTTACTCAAATGTAGATCTCCCCATTCTCACATGTTCATGCAAATGAAACAAAATGTCTAAAACCCAGCAAAACTCAGTAATAATCGATAATAGATTTAATTGACACAATAGGGTCTTAAACTGACAAAACAAATAAGATAAGGATGTGAAGTCATTGTTGATCGTTTAAATGGGGTTTAAAATGTTTTCTCGCTTGCTTAATTTGTAATGAAAACTCCTGTCGCGTATGTGGACATATATGGACGGCTTAGTGTTGAGTCAGAGTTGAACATTACCTGGAGTGGCAAATGTCATTTTAACCTGGTTTGAACCTGGCAAATGTCATGTCAACCTGGTTTGAACTACCAGTGCCTAAGATGATATTTATTGTTCCAAGATGGTACTGCAAACGATCCACTGTTTGGAATAATTTGGTAGCTCAGTTATTTAGAGATATGCATAGCTCATCCCTTCTTGTGATTTTTTGACTGGCACCAGGATCACTAGACTCATTAATAATCACGTCTTTTCAATAAGACATGTGGAAAACGATGCATGATTATGTCCGATATTTTATGGTTGTTTGATTAATTTGCTTTAAGTCCGTTTATATTTTTTTAACAAAGTCAACAACTTGGCAAAGTTTCGAGTTTCTAATCTTTATTCTATTGACTTGTTTTAAAACAATGTTTAAACAACGGTAGCCGTACTTTCCGTGAGAAGTGTATTTTAACGACATAACAAATACGCGTACAATGATAAGTTTCTTCAAACTTAAACGCAAATGACAGGCCTTACAGAAGACAGTTATTGCATCATGAAAAACTTTAGTAAATGACATCATAAATAATTTCCTTCCATATTTATCAGTTTTCTGATAAAAATTGTGACCAGCTTTGACCACCAGAAAATGTTGATAAAGACCTTAATATGTACAAATTTCGTCGTTAACACACAATAATACATGAATGTTAAACAATAATTCGTCATACTGTATCATTCATTGATTCTAATAGATTTAAATGGAACTTTGAAAGCCGCCGAGGCCAACATTTTTTTTATTTTTACGGGAGCGCCGACCCTTTATTTCTGATGAAATGAAATAAAAATAAAAGACTGCTCTCCTGTTTTTATTTTCGTTCTTAGCGCCGACTTGATAAAATCCCCCTTGTCAAAAATAAAAGTTTGACGACGACCGACGTATCCGTCTGCGTATTATAATTCCATTTGCTTGCATCAGCAGTTTTGATTGGATAATTACTAATAACCCATTCAACCACTCAGCTAATCGAATACATAGCTATGTCCAATCTCCTACGCAGTGACCTCCCCTTACATATATTGGAGACTGTAGCGTAGTGTGACGTAGTAACCGGCCCGTGCAGTTTGAGTTTTGTCATCAAGAGATCCAAGATGGCCGAATCACATGTAGACGACAAATCGGACGCAGATTATTTTAAAATTAAAATAATTGAAAATAACAAAGAAAATTCGTCAATCATCAAAATATTACTACAAAAAATCGATAGCTGAAGTTGTTCGTGAAGTTAAAAATATGTAAACCGGGTCCTGATCCATAATTCTAGTCATTTGTTTCTATTCTAGTCTGTCTTTTATAACTGAAAATCTACATTGAAGTATTGTTTTCTTTTTGTTTGCAATTTTTTTATGTATGGTGTTACACATGTAATAGATTCTGTATAAATTGACTTTTTTGTTAACGATATTGTTCATTTGATTTATTCAAAACATAAAATTGAACAAAATGAGGTGTATGAAAAAATAAAAAAATGCTTGCCAAATTTTTGTTTTTTTCAGTCGACTCGTCAAAAAAGTGGATTTTATTTTTATTTTTATTTTGCCCCCCCCCCCCCCGACTCAGTTAAAACAAAAAAATTCCTGTAAAACAAAAGATAAAAAATTGTTGGCCCGAACAAGAATAATATGAAAATATTGCAGGCTCGGTTTGATTGAGCCTGTTCATAGGCAGTTATGGCAAATCATATTTCTGCTCACGCCGTTTAGCCCCGGGTTGAGCGCAACTCAATTCTCAATATTTAGACCAATAAACAATACAATTTTGATCCATCCCAAACGATGTTATACATATGGCGGTGAACATGGAATCTGCAATGCGGTATATTCAGATTAATACCTTCCCATGTTCAGCGGCGTATGGTCCCAGGTAAAATAATAGGTTTGCCCTAACCGAGAAAACAATGGGCGGAAAAAGAATTTTGACAGGGGATCTGAGGATATAAATCCTGCATATCACAGACAACGCCAACGGGAAAATTCAAAAAGCAGAAAGTATATATTTGGGGTGGTTGAACAATATCCAAACTTATCGTGGCTGATAAATTGAAGCACCCATCTATAAACCGGCCAAAATATTTAAAGTAATTTTAGAAGAACTATGTACATAGTACACAGGTATCGTGCTAAACGACCTTCATAGGACGAAACTGATAACTACACTGATTGAATATATAGTAAGACTTTTTTACAGCCGCCACATGGCACAAACAACGCTAATGTGAGAAAGATGAAAAGGGAACTTTGAAAGCCACCGAACACGACAAATACGCAAATATTGCAGACTCGGTTTGATTGAGCGTGTACTTGGACAGTTAAGAAAATGCATATTACTGCCCACGCCGCCTAGTCCCGGTTTGCGCGCACCTCAATATTTACACCAATAAACAGTGCAATTTTGATCCATCCCAAACGATGGTATATATATGGCGGTGAACAAAGAACCTTCAATGCGGTATTTTCATATAATTACCATTCCATGTTCAGCGGCGTATGGACCCCCGCTAAGAGATAAAAGAATTGTTTTGTCCTAAACGAGAAAACGATTGGCGGATCTAAGCACAATAGAATTATGACTGGGGGATCTGAAAATATAAATCCTGCCTATCACAAAAAATCCCACATGCAAAATTTAAAAGGCAGGAAGTACATTCTTGGGGTGATTAAAAAATATCCGAAACTTTATTGCCTAGAAAATTTAAACCAACCATCTATAAACTGGCCAAACACCAGTAATTTGAAAAGTACTATTAACAAAGTGCTCAATGACCTTCAAAGGGCAAAACTGATAACAACACTGACTGAATGTACGGGTAGACTTTTTACAGCCACCACACGGCACAAACAACGCTACTGTGATAGTCTTTTCAGCAACATAAAAGAGCAAAATATTGTAAAGAATGTGTATCATCATTTTTTGACTCGGGGTGCAGTATTTAAAAATTGCATAATTATATTTTTTATGAAAAGAAACAATTTTTGCTTAATGAAATAAAACGTTTTAAATATATTTGCTTTTTTAACCTTTATCCTTATAACTCCTCAATATAGTTTTCCCAAATACGTTCTATACCTTTACCGTTATCGGCACCAAGCCCTCCCGACATAAGATATATATCTGAAATGGGATTTAGAAATTATTCGAAATCGAGAAAACAAAAGGATATTTTCAATTACTTTGGTACCAATTAAATTACTATTTCCCATCACTAATAATTATATATTTCGGATACAGAAATTTAAAGTACTTTATATCTTTTTGACATTTTCTTTCAAAGCTGGCTTTAATCTAGATTTTTTAACTTTACAGTTATTCTTCAAATTTACAGTTATAAACCAAATACGTATCCAATTACTAGGCAGAGATGTACTTAAGAAATATGTTGATAAATGACTCCTTTTTGAACCAGATAGGCATCAAGCACGATGATGATCACGATAGGCGACACAGTTTGAAGCGACCTAAATCAAGAGATATGTGTAGTACAAGCCCGTTTCAAAATTTAGGCATGACATTCCTTTTGTTTACTTGTCTAGCAAATGATAGTGTCTCTAGCTGGGACTGATAACAGTACTGATTAAATGTAGAGATTTAGTCAGTACTGTTCACTAAAGATTTTAGTGAGACCCAGGTTAAAAGAAAAAAAGTACATTGATACAGACTCGATTCCAACAAATGAACGTATGAGTTCTAGGTCTAATGCTGTCTTTCACAGATGAAATGGATTAGAAATTATTACAAGTTCGTCATTAGCTGGAAAGAGAGCCCTATTCAAATAAATACCAACCCAAGGCAAGCGGGTTTAGGTGACTTAAAAGTGTGTTTGTCTAAAATTGTGTATGCAAAAATATATGTATTTAGAGTTCCGGGTGTTACAGATTAGTGTAGACATCATCCAGTATCAAATCATGCAAAATAATAATTATTCACCTTCTTCTGACTCTAGTCGTGTTCAGTTATTAATATCACATCATATCACATCATAACAATAATTTTCTGTACTTAACAACAATTTTGTCTAGATTCTGGTAACGGCAATATGTTATATTTCTTTAAGGCGAGAACCACGCCACCCGACGATAACGAAATGAGATATTGTAAGCTAAAATAGTAACTTATTTGTCATTTTTAGGAAAAAGAATGACAGATGCTTACATGCGAAACCGTAATCGTTTCTTTCATTATTTATTCAAAACTATAAGACAGTGTCAAGCTGCAGTATTCATTTCCGTAATACCAAATAAGTTTTCGACAATCTGGAATTAGCTTGATATAAGATTCAGTATTTCTAACGCTTTAACCAGAGCTTTAAAATTCTAGAAATGTGCTGTGCAATCATTGAAAAACAAATGCAGCGTTAATAACAGGTTACTTCTCATATAACAAACACAAAAAGTCAGATAAAATAAAAGGAGACAATGCATATATGGTTGGTAACAAAATTATAATCGTTCGGATTGAAAGGTTTGGCTCTTAGACAGCTCTAGGTGCTTGGCGTTCATCAGTCCTAGCTGGTAACCGCCTGTAAAGTCAAGAACCAATATAATAAAATTCTGTAATTTAGTACAACAAATCAAATGCATCGCCGTAAAGGTAATAAGTAATTTAAAGAAATAAAAAAAACATGCATTAGCATGATTTTTATGGTCATTTGGTTACTTTGTCTTCATAGCGAAAGATAATAAAACTAAAGTTTGTGAATAGTCTTGAATCTCAAGCATCTGATTAGTTGAAATGTGGACTAGTCAACAGTTACAAAATCAGAAAATTTACATTTGACACTGATCTACGGACTTTTTTATGATTTCGGACATGTTTACATCTGACAACTGCGTTTTTTGTGATTGTAGTGTTAATACAAAACCACAATTTCGTTCAGTTACATGTCAACAGTAAAACAAACAAGCTTTGCAATACCACAGTTTTTTTTCGAGTAAAAACCTTTTAAGCTTGCGACTTCATGATAATAAATCGTAGCAGATAAAAAATATCCTTGATTCGATTAATTAAATGAAATTCGTGTTTGTCACGCATAACACTGGTGATTTTCTACAAAAGACAGACGAATGCGGACTGTACAGACGATCCTAAACTTTTAATAACAAATCCCAGCGTGAGGCAGGCTGATTTAGCTTTGACTCTAAAACAGGAAAGTGTATTGACTGGCTTTCAACTGCCTTTGAAATTGGAATTATTTTAGAATCAGTGTTATTCATTTGATTTTCAGTTACCGTGGGTTGATAAATCATTTATTTAGTTTGGTAATATATACTTCCAGAAATACTTTTGCCACTCCATCATCGACGAGATCATATAAGATTTTCTTCTGAAATAATACCGTATTGAAGTTTCGATGTTCAACTTCATATGCATACCATCGTTTTGGACAGATCAAATATTAATTGTTTACTGGTGTTAAAATTGAGTTGCGCTCATCCCGGGGTTTAGTGGCGTGGACAGTAATGTGCTTTACAATTAGTGCCCATGAACAGGCTAAATCAAACTGAGCCTGCAATATTTTAGTATTTGTCGTGTTCGGCGGCTTTCATAGTTCCCATACTACATCGATCATATTAATTACATATCTCGTTGGTTCGATGTACACACTTTAAATATAATTAGATACATCATTTTCATTTATTAATATAAAGTTATCATTGAATTCCCGACATGGGTTCGGAAATCACTGACTTTTTTCAATGTAGGTTTAAAATAAAAGTCACAAATTCGTAGGTAGGGGTATACTATCAGATAATGAAATTCATGGCTCCTGATTTAAAATGGATTCTTAAGTAATTTTGAAATATTCTGTGCAATACTGCAATAATGCGATTGTTTGGCTGTAACAAAGAAGATTTTCAGCAGTTTTCGCTGGTGTCCGTTTATCCTCTTTACAAAAGCTTCGGTACATTCTATAACATTTGTTTTTACCTTGGCTTCGATAAAATGTCTTTGGTTAATGAAATCACTATGGGGTTTAAATTTTTATTTCATGAAAAGAAGTATTAAAAGTGATGCATCTTCCATGCAGAGCAATTTACAAATTTCATGTTCAGTGAATCTAGAACATTGGTTAAGTGTAGTTTGCCACAATGGTACATATAACTTTACATTTTGGCTTTTCTTGCTATTTTGCCACACTGGTCAGAGACGGAAACATTACAGCTTTTCTTGTTTTAGTTTAAAGACGGTTAAAATATGGCTTCTATTGTTATAGTTTGCCGCACTGTTCATAAATGTAGAGTATTAAGTCTTTTAAATGCTTATCTTTATTTGCTTCTCATCGTGTTTTTTGGTTTAGTGCGTCAGTGTCTGTGTGCTGAGTCTCTTATCTTTTATCACGGCTGTTTTCACTTTTTATCGCCTAAATCTTGGGCGAAAATGAAACGAAAAAATAAGGCGTTGAAGCCATTTCTTGTTCACTTTGCTTCCTTTCGAATTTTATGGTGGCTGATTTATGCCATTTCGTTTTTTCGTTATTTCGCCGCGAAATAACGCCAAGGGAAAAGACGAAATAACGAAAAAACGCCACGCGAAAAGACGAAATAACGAAAAAACGCCACGCGAAAAGACGAAATAACGAAAGAACGCCACGCGAAATAACGAAAACACGCTATTTTTGCACGAAATAACGAAAAGTCGCCGTGCGAAAAAAACGCCAAATTAACTGCCAAAAATAGCGTTCTTTCTAGCTTCGCCTGGCGTTTTTTCGTTATTTCGCTTGGCGTCTTTTCTTTATTTCGCTTGGCGTCTTTTCGCTCGGCGTTATTTCGTTATTTCGCCTGGCGTTTTTTCGTTGTTTCGCGTGGCGTTTTTTCGTTATTTCGTATTTTCGCGTGGCGTTTTTTCGTTATTTCGTCTTTTCGCGTGGCGTCTTTTCGTTATTTCGCGTGGCGTTTTTTCGTTATTTCGTATTTTCGCGTAGCGTTTTTTCGTTATTTCGTCTTTTAGAGTGGCGTCTTTTCGTTATTTCGCTTGGCGTTTTTTCGAATTTTCGCGTGGCGTTTTTTCGTTATTTCGTCCTTTCGTGTGGCGTCTTTTCGTTATTTCGCTTGGCGTCTTTTCGCTCGGCGTTTTTTCGTTATTTCGCATGGCGTTATTTCGCTTGGCGTTTTTTCGACTTCCGCCTTCCGGTTGACATGCGCAAAGTGTAGCAACAGTAAAGCTGGACATATGGGTAAAAACAACTGTTCACGGACGGAAGAAGGGACGGACAGACAGACGGATGGACGAAGACCATTCCTATACCCCCATCCCGGTTCGCGGCGGGGGATAGAAATGGAAGGGCAGAGGCGGTACCAATGATTTTTCCCAACCACCACCACCAAAAAGTTTTGATTGGTGCGAGTTTTGAGAAATAAAAGTCAAAAAAAGAAATACAGGTGGGGTGTGATGGATAGGTGCCTGAATTCTCACCCAATCCCAACAACAAAAACATTTGTTGGTTTGAGTTGATTAACAAATAAAATAAACTAGAGCTCCGCGAGTCAGATGTGTCGCCTAACGAAATTTTTGTTAGTTTATTGATGTACAGTTATTAGCAATGTATTTGCACAAAATTCACATGTAAAATAACCTTTAAATTGTCTGATTGCAAGAAACATGCACAACAAGTTAAGTCCTTGGCAAGAAAGGCACTCAAATCAATCAAGGAAATTATTTAAAAGAATGACAAGAAATGCTTTATAAAGTCAATCAAAGGGGAATAATTTAACGACATTAATGGGACAAAATATGAGCAATATTGTCGCAAAGCATACCTAACACTGCTTTTATGAAACATGCATACCAAGTTTGGAGTCATTTGAACATATTGTGACATTGTTACGCTCCTAACAAGAAAAGCTCTATAAAAATCAAAGAAAATTTAATTCAAAAACGGAACAAGGTAGAGTTACGGTTCTTGTGCAGTGAACTTCGAGTCATTGCAAGAAACATGCATACCAAGTTTGGAGTCATTTGAACCTATGGTGACAGTTACGCTCCGCACAAGAAATGCTCTGTAAAATAAATCAAAGGGCAATAATTAAAAAACGAAAGAAGGTAGTGTTACGGTTCTTGTGCATGGCACTTTGAGTCATTGCCAGAAACATGCATTCCGAGCTAAGAGACGCCAAGAGAAATAACGAAAAGACGCCAAGCGAAATAACGCCACGCGAAATAACGAAAAAAAGCCGAGCAAAAAGATGCCAAGCGAAATAACGAAAAGAGCCACGCGAAAAGACGAAATAACGAAAAAAAAGCCAAGCGAAAATACGGAATAACGAAAAAACGTCATGCGAAATAACGAAAAGACGTCACGCGAAAGGACGAAATAACGAAAAAACGCCACTCGAAAATACGAAATAACGAAAAAACGCCAAGCGAAATAACGAAAAAACGCCACGCGAAAAGACGAATAACGAAAAAACGCCACGCGAAAATACGAAATAACGATAAAACGCCACATGAAAATACGAAATAACGAAAAAACGCCAAGTGAAATAACGAAAAGACGCCACGCGAAAAGACGAAATAACGAAAAGACGCCACGCGAAAATACGAAATAACGAAAAAACGCCACGCGAAATAACGAAAAGACGCCACGCGAAAAGACGAAATAACGAAAAAACGCCACGCGGAAATAACGAAATAACGAAAAAAACGCCAAGCGAAATAACGAAAAGACGCCACGCGAAATGACGAAATAACGAAAAAACGCCACGCGAAACAACGAAAAAACGCCAGGCGAAATAACGAAATAACGCCGAGCGAAAAGACGCCAAGCGAAATAAGGAAAGTCGCCAAGCGAAATAACCAAAAAACGCCAGGCGAAGCTAGAAAGAACGCTATTTTGTGCAGTTAAATTGGCGTTTTATTGCACGGCGAATTTTCCTTATTTTGCGCAAGAATAGCGTGTTTTCGTTTTTTCGCGTGGCCTTCTTTCGTTATTTCGTCTTTTCGCGTGGCGTTTTTTCGTTATTTCGTCTTTTCGCTTGGCGTTATTTCGCGGCGAAATAACGAAAAAACGAATTGGCATAAATCAGCCACCATAGAATTTCAACTTTCAATATTTTTCTTGTTCGGTGACCTTCAAAGATCATTTTTATTTAGTATTTAAATATCACATTATCGTTGTTTGTGTCGTGTGGCGGCTATAAAATATCTCCCCGCACATTCAGAGTGTGCTGTTATCGTTTACCGCCTTTAAAGGTCGTTGATCACGATACACATAGTTTTGAAAAAAATTAGAAACGAATAGCCCGGGTCTAGTCGGCGAGGACTGTTACATGTACATACATTACTGCCCATGAACTGGCTTAATCAAACCAAGTCTGCGATATTTTGATATTTTTCACGTTCGTCTGCTTTCAAAGTTACCTTTTCATCTATTTATATACCTCTTTATTATTTATTAAACGTTAGGAAACCATTTGAAAATAGTTCCGCTTAACCTGTTTAAACTTAACTTGTTTAAACTGTAACAAAAACATAACCATATTTCTTTCTTTCTTCTCCAATAACAGTCAGTTGAACAATACCATATTTTATCTGTTTCATATTGCTTTAACGTCCCAATGTGGCGAATGCAATCGACCGGTTTGACCTGAATTTAAATAAAGCAATTGTTTCTGATGATCAATTTTTAACCAAAATCATTTTAAAGAAAAAAATGCAAAAAATGCATCTCGCGTTTTTATATTGACGGTTTACGTCCATATCTCACATGTTTTTTGTAGGGATTGCAATATACAAAATTGGAAAACTTTAAAACAGTGCATCTAGTTAATTCATTTACGCTTAAAACACCACAAAGTAGCAGGGGCTTGTATGTATTTATATGTTTTAATATATGTACACTATTCAAAAGTTCTAAATGCATAGTTTATAAATTTTGCATTTCAGAGTCATTTGATGAACTCAGTAAAAAAGTATAAATAAACATTAGGGCTTATCAAAATAATCCTATGCAATAATATAATCAAAATTTGATGTGCATATCGCGACTGAAACAAATAATATCATGTTCATATAATTGGTACACTTATAGCGACTCACAAGTAAAAACTCATTGTGTCTGTAATCAGTTTTAATCATTTTCTAATTTTAAAATCATTTTATTATATGCAATTCCAAAGAAAGTATTATTGTATGCCGTCCGATTTTATGGGTTTATGTAAAATCGCTTTGGTCTGCTGACAATTTTTATTTATTTATTTATTCATATGACATCATAGAAGCACATTGTTTCTTTTTTGTTTTGCCAGAGTTTGTTGAGTGATCTAAAGATCAAATTATTTCATGAAAACATTTTTTTCGTCAATGTTTTAAATATTTGACCAAACAACGAGATTGACTTATAACTAGATTTAGAAGTTAAAACTACTATTACTCTCAGTTGTTGACTGATGATAAATACACAATACTGAAACGAAGCTGTTATTTATCCTGTTGTCCTTTAACAGCCATTCTGTTAATTATAATGATTGTAATAAAGCACTTAAAAACCTTTCGACCAGTTATATAGAAAATACCATATAAGGACTTCTTAGTCAGAACTATCAGCAATAGGTAACATTATAAAGATATCTTGAAACTGGCCACACATCTAAAATGATTTTCAAATCGGTTCTCTCGTTATTCGGATATTGTCAATTCAAAATGAGCATGGAATCATCTTGAGACCAGTGACATCATCAACTTATGTTCACAAAACTATATTTCATTTATTTTTTTAAAGAATTCGAAATGACTGCCTCAATAAGCATTTAGTACATCAGACAACTGTAGATGAGTTATTTATGGTCCGATGTTCAAATGTTTTTCTCTGGTGTGGAATATATTTTTAAGGGGATTATAATAATAAATATTTAAAATTGTCTTTTAACAGAACACCATTGATTGTGCTGTTTGTTACAAACCACTAATTCAATTTCCATAGACTTCCATTATAACCTTTCATCAACTTCTGAATTAACTATTGAGTCAAGCCCTTAAAATCATACAGTTCTCAAGAGAACCAACTTAGAGACACCGTAAAATACCAATAGAGTTCTTTCACATTGTTACCTCCCCTTAGCGCTCTCTAAAATTGAAGAGCATATTTAGTCGATAAATGCACGCGAGGGGGCATCGTTTACTATTGTTAATATGACTAAGTGATTATAAAATTAAGAACATGTTGATTAATCATTTCAAATTTATAAATAAGTAAGTTCAGTCAAACAACGAAGAATAAAAAAACAACGTTATGATCATTTACAAGCACATCAAGAAAGTTTATGCGCATTTTAAACATTGTTTATCGCGGTATTTTCAGGACGCGAGTATCCAACGGATTTGTTTGGGTTTTTTATGAAAATACACACGTGAATTGTGTTTACTAAAAATAAATCTGTATAATTGACAATTCAGACGAACATTATCGGACATTTTACCGTTTTACGGCATTTTTTTTGTAACGCTATAATTTATAGTGGAATGAGACATAATTATATTCTTATGTAGCTCGTCGGCGACTAGGTTGATATGTGTTTTGCGTGTTTTGCTTTTGAGAAAAAATATTACGTATTTACAAAATAGGATGATTCCAGCTACAACCCGAGAAATCGTTAAATTGATTGAACCAAACGAATATAGCCGGACGACAGGCCAACCAAAACTATTCAAAAAAAAAACCCAGAGAGTTTTGTTTTTTTTTAATAAAAAACTATTTTGATGTTGAAGTTCGTAATTGTTGTCGCTGAAGGTTTTTAAATATAATATTTTCATTTCTGTTTAAAATCAAAATGACCATGGACCAAACAAATGAACGGGACTGCGATTTTCAGGTCCGAGTTTAGTTTTATGACACTTAGCTGTTGTGTACATGTGTGCCTGAGGCATCGTGTCACTATCACGTAATCTCTCAATAAACAGGAAATTTTGAAGCCGTGACCAAGACCAAGTTTCTTAATATTAATTAATATAATTGTAAAACCCATTCTAAATTCAGTTAAATTTATGTTTCATTAATTATCCCTTTCAATATTTTTAAATCCTGAGATTTTGCCTGAAAATCCTTAGATCCGGAGAAGAACCTTACGGTCCGGAGATTTCAGATAAAATCCTGAGATTTTGGAGGTCTGCGGACATTTTATCTTCTTTCTACATCATTCCCGTAACACGTAGATATTCATGAAATGCGACTTAAACTAATGTCTATTGACTATGGCTAACGATTTGATAAAAAAAAGATGTTTATAATAACATGAATAAGACGTAAACTACTACATGATCTGCCGTTTCAACGCTACAAATTATAGTTATAGAAATATGGGACTGAACTCGCGAAAATTTTTAGGTATTCGAAAAGTTAACACTTGAAGTGACAATAACAGTTAAGTTCAATTTGATGATTTGTGATAATTAATTTTAAGTCTCCTCAAATGTCAGATATCAAACAAGTTTTCACACCTCAATATGTCACCATCGTTTTCTGGGCAGAATGGGAATGGGAATATTGTGTCAAATATATAGGAACAATTAACAGTAACACGGTCGTGTTCAAAGTATGATTTCTAGTAATTAAACATAAAAATAATTTTAATCCAGGACTGATAAAAAAATATACGAATGATTACAATAAATTTTAGTTTTAAACATATGTTGGAAGGAAGTAAAATAGTAAACAAAATAATAACGCTTAACGGGCGTTGAATACAACGGCGAAACATTGTTGAATTCATCCGTTTTCTCTTCCAATTTAGGGAGATCAAGTTACATAAAATATATTTTTTGAAGTAAACGCATTTTGTCAGAAAAACACGAGACGCTTATATATGTGTCTGTGGCAAATAGACAGTAACATGCAATCCACATTGTCTTTGTTTTTATATAAGACTTCCTGATTCAAATTTGCAACCACGTCTTTGATTGTTTTACGCTTTTCACAGTCAAACCTTGCCGACCAGACTTTTTAAAGCTTGCAATATTCGGAAATTCGTAAAACTTGAATTTATTGTGCCTCATCACAATTATTATTATAATTTATCATAAGCTTTAAGACGACACCGTGATCATGTCCGTTCATTCTGTTAGCAATGACACTGTTAAATCCCCCCTAAGGTGTAAGACCTGTAAATAGATTTCCCTATATAAGCTATAGTAAACATGACATGCTTCAACATGCTGGCAATCATAGCTGGTACCATTTCCCAAGGGGTTAACTTACATGCTTTTAAAGCTAAGTGTTTGTATTATCCATTTCCAGCAAGAAAAGTAGGGGTCATGTATCAATTAACAGAGATTTGCCATCTTGAATCCGGTGGTCTGTATTTTTCACTACGGTGTGAACTTCAAAACTGTTTTTCATATGCCGTCTTAAAACCGGGGCCTTTTTTCATAGATTGCATTTCTAAACATAAATTTGGTATCAGTGTATCAGTAAAAGCATGCCATTTACTAAACATGTCCCTTTCAGCCCATACTTGTCAATTAATGCCCCCAAAATGCAAAAAAAAAAAGGGACTATTTAGTGTCAGCCATTGCTTGACTAGCCCGAGTAGGAACATCCGGTGGACTATTTACAAGTAATTAACCTATAAGAAAACTTGTGTTTTTCAATATCTTATATTTTCTGTTTTTATTCAATAATATGATGTTTGCAATATATCTACCAAGTTTCAGCATTCAGTTAGCAAAAATGAACTCAATATGAGGAATTTTCCAACACCACCTATTCTGGTACGCGTTTGCGGCCAAGCGCCTAAACCTAAGAATTCATTTCTTTCTAATAAAAATTGAAAACCATCAAATTTCTCAAAAACATGGTTATGAATAATAGTAAAACATCTCAACTAATAAAAGCAACTCACTTTTTGAGCTGACACATGCAAAATGGGCCACACAGGGTATCAATTGTGGCATTTTTAAGGCAAAAACAGTTAAAAAAGGCCCCAAACCTAATTAAAACCTAATTTTGCCTCCTGTAACACAGTTATACTGATTTTTGACTTTCAAGTTTGCTTAAAATTGGTCAGCACACAATTTTAGTGGAAAATAACATTGCAGACAATATAAATATTCAAATTCTGCCCTCCACTTGCACTTCTTATAGGTGTAAGACCTGTAAATAGATTTCCCTATATAAGCTATAGTAAACATGACATGCTTCAACATGCTGGCAATCATAGCTGGTACCATTTCCCAAGGGGTTAACTTACATGCTTTTAAAGCTAAGTGTTTGTATTATCCATTTCCAGCAAGAAAAGTAGGGGTCATGAATCAATTAACAGAGATTTGCCATCTTGAATCCGGTGGTCTGTTTTTTTCACTACGGTGTGAACTTCAAAACTGTTTTTCATATGCCGTCTTAAAACCGGGGCCTTTTTTCATAGATTGCATTTCTAAACATAAATTTGGTATCAGTGTATCAGTAAAAGCATGCCATTTACTAAACATGTCCCTTTCAGCCCATACTTGTCAATTAATGCCCCCAAAATGCAAAAAAAATGGGACTATTTAGTGTCAGCCATTGCTTGACTAGCCCGAGTAGGAACATCCGGTGGACTATTTACAAGTAATTAACCTATAAGAAAACTTGTGTTTTTCAATATCTTATATTTTCTGTTTTTATTCAATAATATGATGTTTGCAATATATCTACCAAGTTTCAGCATTCAGTTAGCAAAAATGAACTCAATATGAGGAATTTTCCAACACCACCTATTCTGGTACGCGTTTGCGGCCAAGCGCCTAAACCTAAGAATTCATTTCTTTCTAATAAAAATTGAAAACCATCAAATTTCTCAAAAACATGGTTATGAATAATAGTAAAACATCTCAACTAATAAAAGCAACTCACTTTTTGAGCTGACACATGCAAAATGGGCCACACAGGGTATCAATTGTGGCATTTTTAAGGCAAAAACAGTTAAAAAAGGCCCCAAACCTAATTAAAACCTAATTTTGCCTCCTGTAACACAGTTATACTGATTTTTGACTTTCAAGTTTGCTTAAAATTGGTCAGCACACAATTTTAGTGGAAAATAACATTGCAGACAATATAAATATTCAAATTCTGCCCTCCACTTGCACTTCTTATAGGTGTAAGACCTGTAAATAGATTTCCCTATATAAGCTATAGTAAACATGACATGCTTCAACATGCTGGCAATCATAGCTGGTACCATTTCCCAAGGGGTTAACTTACATGCTTTTAAAGCTAAGTGTTTGTATTATCCATTTCCAGCAAGAAAAGTAGGGGTCATGAATCAATTAACAGAGATTTGCCATCTTGAATCCGGTGGTCTGTATTTTTCACTACGGTGTGAACTTCAAAACTGTTTTTCATATGCCGTCTTAAAACCGGGGCCTTTTTTCATAGATTGCATTTCTAAACATAAATTTGGTATCAGTGTATCAGTAAAAGCATGCCATTTACTAAACATGTCCCTTTCAGCCCATACTTGTCAATTAATGCCCCCAAAATGCAAAAAAAAATGGGACTATTTAGTGTCAGCCATTGCTTGACTAGCCCGAGTAGGAACATCCGGTGGACTATTTACAAGTAATTAACCCTTACGCGTCGGTTTAGGATAAAACCAATATTTTCGTACCTAAACGTGGAGTACGACGCATGCGCACAACAATGTGAAAGAACTCTATTCCACTATAGCATGACCTAGAAATGTTTTCGGCATTTTAGCCAGAAGTGTATCACCCCAGTCTCTGCGGAACTTTTGTTTACATTCTGTCAAAAATTACATCTATTTTTTAAGTTGAATTTCACTTTTTTTTCATTATGAATTTCATATTATTTGTATTCGATTACTACAAAATCATAATATTTTCTCATAATGATTTTCTTTTTAAAATATTTATTTTCATTTTCTATCAATCAGGCTTGACTTCCTGTTACTGGTCCGCAAATACAATGCACAAAAATATTTAGAGGCCTAATCACCAATATTTAGTGGTCTATAAACTGTTAACATGTTTTTAAATGTAACTAAAAACGTATCCGTTGAAACAGTATCCAAAACTATAGATACTTATCTCATTCACATAGCTAAACTCGTGCATTAGTTTAATTCATAGTGAACTATATTTAAAGAAATTAGAAATGTAACTTCTTTAAACAAGAAATACATTTCATGTTGAAAGAAGTTGTGTTTCTTATTTCTTCAAGTACAAGACTTTAATAAAGTAAAAGAAATAAAAAATAAAACGCAACTTCTTTAATCACGAAAGATATTTTGTGTTTAAAGAAGTTGCGTTTCTAGTTTCTTTAAGTATATATTTTCATTTAGTAACTGTCACGAGGTCTACTCGATCTTATTAAGATAATGTTTTCTCATCACCATTTATATTAAGAAAATTGAGTTCAGCTTACTGGATTTCCTTTTATCAGATTCTTATTGTAAATTATTACTATTACATCATATGTTTGTAATAAATACATTAGAAATGACTAAATTACTCTTTCTGAAGATACAAAACTAATAAAAGACCATCACTTTCTTTTGAAAATAGAATTTCTGTTTAATTTGTCTTATTCAGATAAGTTTGTCTCTTTGTATATCAAAGTAACTTATAAATTATTGAGGAAAAAAGTTATATCTTCGCCAAGTTAAGAGAAAATCGATCTTTTGACCAATCTATTACGCCTACTCTTGCACCTAGAAAGAAAATTGATTTTAAAAGTATGAGAATTAAGTACCATATTCCTCATGTTATTTATTACAAGACGAAATTTGATCGTTTAAGCTAGTATGTGTTGAAACCAATAGCTTCTCCAAATAGGAAATAAGGTATCTGTTCGCATTTTATTTAATCGAATTATTATTATTATTATAATTATTATAACTATTATTATTATTATTATTATTATTATTATTATTATTATTATTATTATTATTATTATTATTATTATTATAATTGCTGTTGTTGTTGTTGTTGTTAAAAGGTTAAAGACATACTGCGTATTACAACAATTAAGTTACTGGTGACATGCAGTGATGATTACTTTTATTAGGTTGTCCAATAAACATTTTTGGGGTTGTCCCGGCCAGCTCAATCGGTTGCGTAATTGAAATTGCATGGATAGGCGCTGCAAACGGTAATTATCCATATCTAGTTCATAAAAAAAGACTTTAATTATGTACTGAGTGTTTTTCAGGCAATTAGATAGAGTCGGTGCCATACTATGATTAATTAGTATTGCTCCAGGCTAGAATAGTTCGTAAAAATTAGACCTTAATAATTCCGAGCACTTAAGAAATTGTGACATAAAGGCATAAAGTACTTAGCGCTATTTGTGCAGTGTGGCGGCCGTAAAAAGTCTCCCAGTACATGTAGTCAGTACTGTTATTAGTACAATAACCCGTTACCGATGTTGTGCAGTGATGATAACGTTTATCAGGGCTATCCGATCAACCTTTTTGGGTGGTTGTCCCGCTTAGCACGATTGGTTGCGTCGTCGGAATAGCAGGTAAAGGCAATATTATTTAATACTTATTAGTTTCTTGCTGCATATTAGTGCTGACTGAACCTCCGAAATGTTAACATTTGTCGTTTCAGTACTTTTCAACACCCTTTTTAAGACTTTTAAAATGAGCTTTTGTAATTGGTATATCAAAAAAGAAAAATATGCATATCAGAAATCGCCAGTCAGAAAACACAGCCTCTCGCGCAGCGAAAAAGTAGAGAGAAAAGGAGACTATGTGTTTATCAGAATATTAATTTCAGATAAGACACCACAAACAATAAACGAAAAACAGATTTCTTGGGGTAACCGCCTTGAAACGTGCAGTGGCAAAACAATTTGCCGCTGTGGTTTAAACCAGGTTCTATGATGCACCAACCTTGCACTTCCCCCACAGGTTCTTACATGAACAAACTAGAACACGTTGTCTTGGTGAAAAACTCCAACCCACCCATCAACTCGACAATGGTATGGTTCATGCAAAGACACATAAATATACAAAAATTAAAAGCCTTGAAAGCCTTGTGTGTGTGGGTGGGGGGGGGGAGTTCTTGAAGATCTTACCGAGACCCGAGCTTCTGGAGTCAAATCAGCAGGAATAAAAGATAGATGGCAGGGATAAGAGAAACAGAATGTTATTTGAAGGTCGTTGAGCACGATACTTATTTACCATGTTAATAGTTCTTGTAAAATTACTTTTGGTTTAATATTTCGGCCAGTTTAACGATGAAAGGTTTCGAATCCCAGCCAATATAGATTTGGATAATGTTCAATCACCCCAAGGATATTCGTCCTGCTTTTTATATTTTGCATTCTGTCTGTAATATGCAGAATTTATATGTTTAGATCCCCGTGCACTGAGTGTTAACAGTCACAGGATCTCCTAATCGTTCAAAACACTCCTCTTCTCAGAATTACTTTAACAACCAACAAGACACTTTGCTTACAGCAAAAAGGTTTTAATTGATTAAAACAAGATATCTCAGTAAAATATAATTATATTTTTGTAAACTTGCAATCATTCACAGACAGTTAAAGATGTAATTTCTGGACTTCAATACATTCAAGGTAATTGAGGCATTTCAGAAATCGTTTCTTCTGTTTTATTATTTATATTTGTTTGACAATTCAATTAAATAAAAAGGAAACTTTGAAAGCCACCAAAGAAAACAAATATGAAAATACTGCAGGCTCGGTTTGATTAAGCCTGTTCATTGGCAGTAATGGAAATGCATTTTGCTGCCCACGCCGACTATCCCCGGGTTTAACGCAATTCAATATTTACACTATTGAACAGTACAGTTATGATCCATCCCAAAAAGTGGTATGCATATTGTATAATAAGAATCGTTTAACTTTCTTGAGAAAACAAATGTTGTTATGTTAAAATATTAGCAGAACTTAAATATGACAATTTTGGGGGACTGTTGAGAAGATTATGGGTAAAAAATGAAGTTTAAATAATCACTACTCCGCAACTCAATAACTAAACGGGTCAACGATATTTTCATCTATCCCTTATATTATATGCTAAGAACGTGATCAAAATATGAAACTACCGAAAACGTCACAAATTACAATGTTTATTGAATCCGTCAATGTAACGTAATAGAAGAAGTTTAACTGTCTATGCCGCCTTCCCAGAGATGAGCGCAACTTTAATTCATTTACATGGTGGTGTTTATAAAACCTTCAATGAAGTATTTTTCTTAAAGCTATTCAATAAACAGCAGTGAATGGTCCCAAGTTTGCATTAATTGAGAACATAAATAGAATTGGATTTCGACAAGCAATTTTAAATTTAAAGATCGGAATATTACAGTAAAACATTTCAAATAAAAGTATATACCTAGGGTCCCAGTTGAAAAATTT
Organism: Corbicula japonica; assembly: GCA_038501625.1. Taxonomy (NCBI): domain Eukaryota; kingdom Metazoa; phylum Mollusca; class Bivalvia; order Venerida; family Cyrenidae; genus Corbicula; species Corbicula japonica. The sequence goes on along the minus strand of JAZAYU010000121.1, from coordinate 1,713,414 downwards.
TCATTGATAAAAATGGGTACATTTGTAACTTTATTTGTAATGAATTCTGCAGGACCTTATACCTGGTTCAGTTCTTAAAAACTGCAGTCTTAATGGAGCTTGTTAATTGCCTAATCTACAAAAACATCGCAATTTCATACAGAGTTACTGTGCGAAACTAATATCTAAATTACATTTCTGTATAAGGAAATGATTTTATGAATATGCAACTTCGATGTATTTTCTGCTCCCTGCCTAGTTACGCATGGTTCCTACATTAAAGATTGTCTTTGAAGCGGTGAGCAGAACTGATTCGTTTTATTGTAATTTTCTTCGACTTTGAAGGTAATTACTCAGTCGTAAGCATCTTTTTGCATACACTTGGGGATATCTTTGAGATACACAGAGATCACAAGACAGTGTCAATAAATCACTGATAAATAGATGGAAATTGCAGGCTCGGTTTGTTTGAGTCAGTTCATGGGCAGTGATGGAAATGAAAATTACAGTCCATGCAACCTAGCACCGTGTTCAGCGCTACTTAATAGTTTTCTTATCCGTTGAGTTGGCTTACTTTGGACGTTATCGTGCCAAAGGACCTTTACAGATGTTCTGTTCATTTTTGAAAACACAGGAGTAAAGCATGTAGTAGACACATTGATAATGATGTTCACTTATAAACTTTATAATGGGTTATAATTGTTTGAAATTTACATTTACTTATAAACTCACTATTACAATCACAGTCTAGCCTCCATTGCAACACTTCATTTAATACAAAACTGCTATTTTACAGTTACTTGTCTTGCTTTCCTGATGCCTAATCCCCAACATTCCATTGACCGTCAACCAAAATTCCCGATGTCTTAATGTGAAGGAACTGATGCCCCGCCCTGTCCCCATGGGTGATCCTTAATGTTTAAAAAAAGATTTCAACAACAATTTGAATGAAGATCGTTGAACTGTAAAAACTCTCTGATAGCCATTTCAATATCGGGCCCTTATTCTTATTACAACAATGCCACGATTTGTTCATTTATCTGTTTCAATAGCATTCTTTTTTCTAATCATGCAATTGTTGTAGTGACTAATGATATTTTTATGATTCCGATTGAGTGCTATGTTTTTAACAGAAATACGACTACGTGTAGGGATTAATTGTCTGAAAAAGGTTCTTATCTGTATTTTCTTTCATTCACTGCAATATTTTATATTCTTCTTCTTGAATAATGCTGTCAGATGCTCTTATCAATCGTTCCCATGGACATATTCTTAAGAACAATCACCTAGAAACACGGTTTTTATTGCTGGTTATATTGAGTAACAGACAATTCATAACCCGGTTGCAGCTGCGATACCTGTTATTAAGGGTGCTCTTGGGATCATCAATGTTAGAGATTGATCATTTATTACAACGTAGCTTTATACAAAATTTTAACATTTCGGATCATTGTCCGCATTGCTTCTCAAATCAAAAAGCAAAAATAAATAAAGTGACGCCTCGTTGGTGCTATTTTTAATAAGAACAATGACAAGTTTTCCACTAGGTTTAACAAGGCAGACACTGCAGACAGGGAACGTCTGAAAATGTTTTTACTTCTTGTATGATAAAAAAGATTAATTGTATTTTAAAGATCTGAATACTATAAATCTTACTTCAAATCTAAAGCTATTATTTATCTTTATTATCAAAAGCGAGCGTTATTTTGCCAACAAAATCATATGTTGTGCAATATGTTCAGAAACGCATTGTTGTATTCGAAATCTGTGACACTGATATATTGCAAGTTGTCTTGTTTAGTATTCTTAACATAATAACAAGTAGCTTGCAACGTGTGTCATTCAGTGTACAAAAGTTGCCAGCTATGTGTGCTCTTAAATGAAATAACATAGAAGAAACGTCTTCTTGAAAATGAAAATTTTAAAAAGCTTTCTCAACAAAACAATAATCATTGAACGAAACCATAAATATCAAAACCTAGAAAACAAATATCACCTGCTCAAGACATGAAGAATGAGGAAGATATCCTTCTTTGGTATTTATTTATTGTCGTGTTTTAAATATTAATCACTAATAAAAAATTCCTTGTGTTATAACATGTATACATCTAATACACTTTAGACTGAATCAAATATCAATGAAACGTAAAATTAGTTTCATTAGAATGTCTCTGATAACACAGTTTCACTGTATCATGCACATACCAATTGGAACGTTGGTATAAATTTCGGCATCGATTCGAATCGTCTATTAAAATTTTAAATATTTATTGTTTGATTTGCAATGAATTTTGTTTTTAAAAGGGCATTGACATCGAGCTGACTGTCATTTTAGATTGCTATTGTAATATTGATGATCGACAAACACGATAGAAATACTGATCTGAGCAAAATAAAATACAATCAAATAAAGAAAAATATAATAAAGAGATTCTCTAACGATCTTAATAACAAATTTCCCGGATGAGTTTAATATTTTTGTTATTACATGATAACGAGTGTTAGTTACTTTTTATACGCCCGTTTGAAAAACGGGACGTATTATGGGAACACCTGCGGCGGGCGGGCGGGCGGCGTCCACAGGGTTTTCGCTCTCTAAGTCAAAGAGTTTTCATCAGGTCTTTATCAAACTTGGTGAATATGTTGGCGTGCATAATGTCTCGACCAAGTTCTATAACCAGCCAAATCCCCCCAGGCACTCCTGAATTATGGCCCTTTAATTGTCCAAAATTTGGGTTTCCACTCTCTAAGTCAAAGAGATTTTGCCCTGTCTTAATCAAACTTGGTGAATATGTTGGTGGGCATAATATCTGGACCAAGTTCTATAACCAGCCAAATCCCCCCATGCACTCCTGAATTATGGCCCTTGAATTGTCCAAAATAAGGGTTTACGCTCTCTAAGTCAAAGAGTTTTCATCCGGTCTTTATCAAACTTGGTGAATATGTTGGTGGGCATAATATCTCGACCAAGTTCTATTACCAGTCAAATCCCCCAGGCACTCCTGAATTATGGCCCTTGAATTGTCCAAAATTACTGTTTCCGCTCTCTAAGTCATCCTGTCTTTATCAAACTTGGTGAATATGTTGGTGGGCATAATATCTCGACCAAGTTCTATAACCTGCCAAATCCCCCAGGCACTCCTGAATTATGGCCCTTGAATTGTCCAAAAACTGAATTAGCGGTATCTGCTCTCCAAGTCGAATAATTTTCATCGGATCGTTACGCAACTTTGATGATCAGCATTTTGACTGGCGTATTTTGTGTCAGTTTGGTACTCTTGTTATCATATGCTTCCAAAATAAAGTCATGAGTCACAACAAATACTCGGTTCAAAGAAATCTGGAGGGAACTAGCGTACGCCCTATAGGCAACGCTGCAATTATTAGAACAAAGAGCGTTTGCATGTTATAAGCCACTATAATCAAGTGGAGCCAATACATTTGCTCGGTAATCGTATACGTGTGGAAGATAAAAATATATTCGAAAGGGTGTAAGGCACGAAACACAAAGGTAAGCATGAAATAAAAGAAAACATCGCTGTTTCGGTATTATATCTTTACATGCGAACTACTGCCTATACTTTGATCCGCACATTTGTCGATGATTACTTGACTGTCAAATCGGTGTTGTTGTTGTTGTAGTTGTTGCTGTTGTTTTCCCCAACTTGTTAATTTTAAAATACACATGTGAACCACATCATGCTTTCTTGTAAAAACATTATCCGTTCAATGAACTTTAGCTGTGTCATGCATGTAGGAGTTTTGAATTAAATTAATGGAAACATTTAAAAGTTCAACGTTAAAGAAAATATCATTATATCAAATCTCCAATTTCACTTCACCTTTAAAATACTTCTAAATCCATTTTAAAGCCATTAGGCACTAAAACTGTCTTGTTCCAATACTTTTTACCTAGCGAATAATAACTGAAAGCAATTTCAATCTAAAGTAAAATGTTCGACAATGCAATAAAATCCCTGCATGACAAAACGACATTTGATAATTAAAAACAAGAAACGTTATAAATATAAACGGCGTTGATGAAGATTTTCAGATCACCATATGGAAAAGAGAAATACAGCGAGATAGACCAGACGAGCTAGGACTACAATGGGTTTCAGCGAAACAAAAAAAAATCCTCTCAAAACAACATTTCCCTATTTGCTGTATCTAAAGTATTTCATTTGCAAATTTTACTTCTCTTTGTTATGTGTTTGCGAGGATAAAACCCGAACCCTACGCGCGAGGAGCGAGCGTTTTTACCACTACACCACGTTTTGAAAACATAATACCAAAATAGCCTCGTTATAATCTAGCAATTAGCCTTGTCTGTAAATGAAATAAACTAATATGAGTAGTTTAGGAAAATATTTACTTTGCCTTCTTGAATATAGATTCATAAACAACATCCAGTTCGATGTTTCTCTGGTAAAATATTGATTCGAATTTCCCTCTGCATAATTATTGTCGGTCATCCTGATGACCGACATATTATAATCGACCAAACTGGAGATCTTTAGCCTGAACACCGGTTAACAGTGACTCACGGTCAAAAACGGATTAGTTAGACTATGCCACCTGTTGCTAAGACGCATGCAAAAGGATAGTGTAGAGTCTGAGTTTTGATTGCTTGATATATAGAGGAGCCCTTTACCGGAAAAGACATTTATGTAGATAATCATGTTTCTTGTATACTTAATTTATACTTTTATCCAGGACGAGTAGAAATAATGCAGTTGTTTAAGTATCGTTAAACTGGATGCCTTCTAGGTCATAGCGGTACCATAGAACTTTCCACTGTCGATGCGTATGTGTACACTTAGCAGACAAGCGATGCTTATTTACATAGTTAGGTCCGCAAATCAGGTCAAATCAGGTCAGTGACCGTTAGGAGACGGAAAGAAATGTATTCGTACGTTGGGTGCATTTATTAATTTCACTTTAACTTTGTGCTGATCACATTGATTGTTTTTGTTATTGTAAAGACGATTTACTCTGAAACTGTTACAATAAAAAATTATTTGTTTTTATTTAATTTTATGACCAAATATTGGCATTATGTCTCTGTTTTAAAGGTGTTTCACAAGTATTCCTTCGCAGTCAGAAAATTACTTCAAAAGGTGGTTGTCTTATAGTTTATTCTAAACGATCGTCACTTACATAAACATGTTATGGCGATTGCTTGTGTTGTCTAATTTACTGTACTTGTAAAAATAATGCTATTGTTTTAGCATTGACAAGATCAGTGACAAAGTGTGTGTGTATGTGGGGTCAGACATTTATTAGGGTTAGGGGTTTCGCGGGTATGTTTTGCACGTTTGAGCTCGATTTTGATTTTATTCATTGGCACGTTCATGTAAATCTCAGTAAAAGACGATCTAATTATTCACCAATAACAACACTATGTAAGCTTCGTTTTAACAGGGGAAAAGACGAAATATTAAAATTATAAAGGTGATTGAGTTTCATTTACAATCCGACGAAACAATAATTGCATCAGAAACAGGAGATAAAAAACAAACATTTATTTTTGCAAGTTTGCATTTCAGACAAATTTTTACCAATGGCGAAACAGTACTTGTCTTATTTGCGTTTATATATCGACACCACCGGTAATCCATATAAGCGAAGCCTACAGAATTTCCATACTTTATCAATTATGTAAAGGTTATAATCCTGGAGTATTCCATGTGAGTGATAAGAAATTACCGGCAAAGTCGAGATACATTATGGCTGAGTCGGGACTGGCCAGTCAGCACCGCTCCCCGGTAAATCAAAGTCGACCTGCATATACCTGCTTGAGAAGACAGACAATGCTATTGCAGCTTTTTAAAAGATAAGTTTATAAATTGGCGACAGCCAAGATTAAGTTCGTGCTATAGTTCATAGACCAGGTCGAAGATAATGAATTCCATGAAACACAATTATTCCAAGTATTCTCAAGTTTAGACTGGTATTGTTATTCACTTAATCTTTCTATCCAAAAGTTTATACGGTTAATCATACTTCTTGTGTTTATTTGCATCATTTCTCCAAATATTATCCAAGTGAAATGGTAAAACTGCGAGATTTTCAACTGACTAGCAGTCTTAAGATATAAAAAGTGAATCAGTACATTCCTCGGCTTTGTTTGGGATGCATTATTTATTTTTATGTTGGAGATAAAGTCGAGCAGTCGAGATAGAAGATATTTAAACGAAAAAGGTACGTGTAAAATGCATTCTTTGCTGCCAGCTTGTAAAACAAACACGTCCACTAGTACTTGACCAGCACTACCTCGTGTACTGTATTATTCGTTTTGCTGAATGAAGAGGATTGTCACTTCGAATTTTCATTTAAAGGTTGCATATATTGCCCCACATAGTCCGTTTTAATACATGAGAACTTTTTCTCCTCATCCGAGGGCCTCTTGTTTGCAGGGATTACATGTCAGGAAAAGAAACGAAAGTAATTCATCTCTATATCTTGTTTGTTTGAGCCTATATCTTGTTTGATAGAGGTGAACTAGTGCCGGAACAGCGGATGTATATTTGTGGCGATTCTGCGTTTAAAGTATAGTCTGTTCGGTAAGAGATCATTACTTTTCTTACAAGTAAGTTAACCCCTTGTGTGTTTTTGAATAGATGGAATACGGATCTTCGCACCAATATATTGTTAGGAATTAAGATGAGAGAAATCATATTAAATGGACATTGAATATTGGGAATTTGAGCCCTATGGGAATTACAAATACTTTGGTTGAACCTACATAAAGTTCCAAATTAACGCCATTTGAAAGGAACATCACTCTTAAAATAACGAAATAGGAGTTATCATTCTTCTTGTCACTGATGGCTTTGTTCATGCAGGTAATGTATTTAAACAATTAAGATAATAGAACAAGAACTTTTAAAATTATAGGCAACATTATGTTTCATATTAAAAGCTTTTTAAAAGGGGCATAACTAAAAAATATTGAAACAGGGGTTACCGATCTTGTCAGAAATGGCTTTGTTTATGCAAATGAGGATATATTTCGAGTATTGTGTTAATAGGACAAGGACTTTCAATGTTATAGGCAACATTAAATTCGATATTTAAGTAATTTGATAGGGGCATAACAAAAAATAATATAATAAAAATGATCATTTTTGTTGTCGGAGATGGCTTTATTCATGCAGAAGATATTATTTAGTTAATGTGTCAAATACTTACAAACTTATAGGCAACATTAAGTTACACATTTAAGTTTATGGGCTACAGGACAACGCAGCCGCCGACGACGACACCGCCGCCGCCGCCGGACAATAGGATCCATAAGTTTCTACCTGCTATTGCAGGTGACACAATGATAAGCACTGTCATACACTGAATTTAACATTATTTAAAATCGAAACAAAAACGTGTGACGAGAGCGAGCGAGCATATTTATTACAGGGCGGAAATTCTAAATAAATACCAACATTCTAACGAAATTCTTCTAGAGAAGTTTACACTTCAGAGCCGTCTTCTGTTAAAATGTCATGCTAATGACCGACTAGCTTTTTGGAAAGCTAAAACTTGTTTTATTATAACACGCGTATAATTTACAACAACCATCTTAGACAGCAAACGTCTAAAATGAAAACGAAGATGATTTATATATTGCATTCATCTCGAAGAAATCGCACCTTCGGTATGTTACCGCTCTTACAAGAATTGATAACCCTGAGATGTTTATTGTTATTTCTGTCTGTTTAAGACTTATTTCTTCATTATTTTAATATAAAATCTTCAAACACTTTTAAAATTTAGCATATCCCTAGAGGAGGAATAAGTAACTACCTATAATTCATAAAAACTAATTTTTATTTTTTTTTAAATCGTTTGTGAATGTTTATTTGAAATCAGTTTGAAGACCATAACAAAGGTCTGCATATATGTAATATAAAATTGTCAGCTGGAGCGGAAGGGCCTAGGGAGTGAGCTATAGTCCATCTGCCATAGCGCTGAATCCGTTCAATGCGGGTTTAAAATGATAGTGCGTCTAGCTGGGAGCGAACCCGCACCATAAAGTCAGCTGCATGACTAAGAGACATATTTGCCCAACATATGCAGGGAGTTTTCATGCATATTGACACAAATATCCTCCATAGGCATCTATTGGTTCCACACATTCACTAATACCCATAAAGTTATTTTTTATGTTGTACCTGCAACCTCTGACTCATCAGTTGCGGGTATGAACTATTTGCACTGATTTACCAATATTTACAGTAAAAAGAAATAATGCTTGCCTATCACTGAAAGGACTCTTTGTTTTCTAACTCCGCAGCCAATTAAAGTTATCGATTGTGCAAGATGAACGTAAAAATCACATGGCTTATTTCAAAGTTAAGTAGTTTCTAAAATCTAACCTATCAACATTACATGTACATATTGTAGCCGATTTAGGACTGCGTCGGTTGGCAGATAGTTAGGCTAAATATAGGTTATCCTCAAGCAATCAGTGCCCAAGGTTATAAAACTGAGCATGGAAACCAGTCTCAAATCTCAAGTATCTCATTGGCTGAAATCGCCATTTCAGTCAATCAGATTCTTGAGATTTGGGACTGGTTTCCAACCTCAGCTTTATAACCTTCAGCCTTTATGTGATATGTAGTGTTCATTAGCTGACATTGAACATTTAACGCTCGTAACGCCCGTTTAATGGATACTTGGTATGTTCTCCGGATTATGTCGAGACTTGATTAAATAATTAAATATCACAGTTACGTCACAGGCTGTGAGAAAAAGCATGTCTGAGTGGAACGAAATACAAATAGATAAACACAGATGAACGAATTCGTGCACTGAACTACATATTTTGTTGTAATGCATTTAAATCGTGTATCTCGACCTTAACGTAAGATTTTTCTGTCCGTTTGTTTTCCAGAATATGGTCGCTTACATCAGTCAACAGGTCAAAGCGCTGAAATTATCGAAAGTGTTTTGTACTGTGCCCAAGGTTATAAGGCTGAGCATGGAAACCAGTCTCAAATCTCAAGCATCTGATTGGCTGAAATGGCGACCGATCGACTTTTCAGCCAATCAGATGATTATGTCTACCCCCTCTGGGGGAGACATATTGTTTTTGCCCTGTCCGTCTGTCCGTCACTCCGTCTGTCCGTCTGTCACACTTCGTTTCCGCTCAATAACTCGAGTACCCTTTGACCCAGAGCCTTCAAACTTCATAGTGTGATAGCCCTTATTGAGAAAAAGAACCCTACTGATTTTGGGGTCAGTAGGTCAAAGGTCAAGGTCACAGTGACCCAAAGAGTGAAAAACCGTTTCCGCTCAATAACTCAAGTACCTTTTGACCCAGAACCTTCAACCTTCATAGGATGACAGCCTTTATTGAGTAAAAGAACCCTATTGATTTTGGGGTCAGTAGGTCAAAGGTCAAGGTCACAGTGACCCGAAGAGTGAAAACCATAGGATGACAGCCTTTATTGAGTAGAAGAACCCTATTGATTTTGATGTCAGTAGGTCAAAGGTCAAGGTCACAGGGGCCCAAAGAGTGAAAACCGTTTCTGCTCCATAACTTGAGTACCCTTTGACCCAGGGACTTCAAACTTCATAGGTTGATAGCCATTATAGAGTAGAAGAACCCTATTGATTTTGGGGTCAGTAGGTCAAAGGTCAAGGTTACAGGGGCCTGAAGAGTGAAAACCGTTTCCGCTCAATAACTGGAGTACCGTTTGATCCACAGCCTTCAAAATTCATAGGGTGATAGCCCTTTCTGATTAGAAGAAACCTTTTGATTTTGGAGTCAGTAGGTCAAAGGTCAAGGTCACAGGGGCCTGAAGAGTGAAAACCGTTTCCACTCAATACTAGGAGTTCTGTTTTACCCAGACCATTCAAACTTCATACGATGGATGTCCTTATTGAGTAGAGGACTCCTATTGATTTTGGGGTCAGTAGGTCAAAGGTCAAGGTCACAGGGGCCCCGAAGAGTAAAAACCGTATCCGGTCAATTACTGGAGTACCGCTTGACCCAGAGCATTCAAACTAAATAGGGTAATAGCCCTTATTGAGTAGAAGAACCCTATTGATTATGGGATCAGTAGGTCAAAGGTCAAGGTCACAGGGGTCTGGGCGCAGGGGGGGGGGGGGGGGCGGCGCAAGGGGGAGACATGCGTTTTTCACAAAAAACATCTAGTTGAGATTTGAGACTGGTTTCCAATCACGGTTTTATAACCTTCAGCCCTGATCTCTGGTTTCGTGCTCCAAGGAACAGACTTTCTTAAATCAAGGGTCGCTTAAAAATGGTCTACATAATGCCTCTGCTCATACAATTTAAATTTGTATCGTAATATCAGTTGAAGATTACAGAAGACTGCAAATTTAAATACGTAAAATCATATTTACAAAACAACAATGAAATAGCGAGGGTTTCCGCAAAAAAGATCAGATCAGATTTTTTCCCATGCGTTTATATCACGCGATTGACGTTTCAGTATGTAAACATTCTCGACTTAGATGTATAACCTTGATACTTACATAGTTTTTCAACCAATGAAGTGTTTTAATGCATGCACCCTCCGCACGCAACGAAAAAGTAGAGAGGAGAAGAGAGCTTTTACTTACAAGAATATCAATTTCAAACAAAACACCACAAACAATTAAGGAAACACTGGTGGCTGTTATAGCCAGAGGCATCTAGCAGCCGTAACAGTTTCACACATACTGTGAAATGACGTAAATTTGCGCTGTGAGAAGCTTAATTCAAACTTTTTGTATTCAAAAAAGGGTTTCAAAGTGAAAAGGTATATTAAAAGAGTTCTCTTTCTAACAGTTTCACAGTGGTTACTCAGCCTTACGATGTTACTTTTAGTTCTTGTAACATTTTGTTAATCATAATCATAGTCATATAAGCGGGTACATTTGGCACAGTCTCCGCGTTCAATCCAACGCACTCATTAAGGGTTTTAAACATATTAGATTCGCTTTCCGTAAATATTACAGTGACATCAGCCTAAATAAGAGTAATAAAGAGTAAACATTTTCAGAAATAAGTATATGCCATCGGGTTAAAAATGTGAAATTTATTTTCTAAATCGATAAGAAGTGTGATAAAAAGAATCGGTAAAAGATTTCCACCCCATCCAACTACATTAATGCTGCTCACTCAATATCAGTTAAGTGGACATTTTCAGATTTTACACTGTCCACAGGCTCCAGTTTTCTAGAAACAAAAAATAATTGAGATATTTTGTCATAAGATGATATTTTATATATAAGGCAGATTTTGTGCTGTCCTTGAACTGGGTTCTGGTATTTACTACGAGATATTGCTCATGAGGTACCGTATGTGCAGCATATTTCACCTAAACCAGTGGCTATTAAGCCTAACTCAATGAAAAAATGACATACCAATAGCAGAATTTCAAGTCTGTTAAAATTACAAATCAATCGCCAGTGTCCCAAAATCTTAGGTAAGATACGTTAACTGACTTTGACAACTTGCACCAGGTAAAAATATGTACCTTTTAAACCTTATTATGCAAATATTAACTCCTAAGAAATGGTGTTATGTTATTAAAATAGCTTTTATAGTGTATGATATGTTGAGGAAACACCATAGTTTACACAAAATGAAAATTTAAATTGTTGCGTTAACTTTTCATAAGATACGTTAACTTTCAATATGCTGTAAGACCTAAACTAATAAAGAAGGGAGGCAAAATGATATTCTCACAGTAGACCTACCTCATACAGACATAACTGGACGGTCTTCTTTCTTCGAATAGAGTTACCTGCTCATCTTATAGCAAAATCACATAAATGTCAAAAAGATACGTTAACGTAAGATACGTTAAGGTAGAACGCTCCCCAAAATTAATTTTCAGGGTTTCCTCATGAAATTTCGCATACACATAATTAAGCATATGCCTGATTTGAATATATGTTTACTTTTTAGTATTTTGAGCAGTTTCGAAACTACAAGCCTTCAAAGTATACTACTAATGTCACTTTGAGACATCTGTCAAAGTTCCTGCGTTCGAGCATCAAAAGCGGATATTTCAGTCAATTTTAAGTTGATTGCTGCGAAATTATAGCACTTAGTGCGTCTAACAAATGACTTCATGAACACATATTTTTCTTATCCATGGCTTACGTTAAACAACTTCAAATACGTCTTCAAAGTCACAGACAAAATGGTGCCGCGTTTTGCTTAAAATATTTTTTTCGTTGATTATTAAAAATTAAATTTTTGATTTTTAAACTGTATTGGTTAAATTTAATTTTTCATTTTAACTCGTTTAATATAAAAATTACTTTACCAGCTTCGTTTTCGCTTAATATCAATTTATTTTACCCCTGTATCTATTTTCATTCGACGATAAAACACTTACAAGTATGTTTAGGAAATTAAGTTAACCTGTAAATATATTTTTTAAAATTAATTTTAAAAAAATAATTGAATTCTAGTACAGAACTGGATAACTTTATATAGTGTAAGAATAACTAATTAAGTTGAACTGCAGATATTTTAACCAATATGAATTCAGATTATGGACCTCATAAGGCATAGCGTTGCGTTTGTGAACTTGAGTAAGATACGTTAACATATAGTTAAAGAAATCTTTGTGTAAATGTGATGAATTTCTGATAAAAAGGAAGAAATTATGAGTGAAACGAGTTCACATTATTTTGTTTTGGAACTTAAATAAAGTCTTACTTAGTATACTAAATATATGTTTTAAAAATCAAAGGAATTGGTACTTGTGTCGATTGATAGAGTAAGATACGTTAGTTTGCATTTGTTATACTTCTATTTTATTGCTTATTTTGTATTTTAATATGTTTTCTGAAATAACAGTTAGATACGTTCAAATTTACTATGTACTAATTAAGCGACTTAACTGAACATTAATAGTAGATTTTTGGCATTTGTTCTAGATTATTAAGTGTGCTCATACCTTGTCCATTGCGCTTTGGTTGTATTATTTTATTTGATTAAGCATTACCTGATTAAAACGAATCGAAGTAGAATCACTTTCAATTTATTTGATCTTTTTCGTTTTTGTCTTTAAACAAATGACAAATAGAACTTAATTATGAAAGCAGCATGTAAATCTTTGTCACCAAGTGGATCCTTATACTATGACATACCTTTAAGGAATAATTAATAAGATCTCTCATAAACATTGTTTTGCAGTGATTTGATTAAAACAACTTTAACGTATCTTACTTTGCTAAAATAGTAGGTTTGTTCAAGTCATAGTAACTCTCAGTATTAAACCATGACAAAATCTCCGATGTGTGTTTTCCGGTTCCAAATACGTAGATGTTTTAGATTCTAATCATAAATCATGCTGCACAATTACTTCAGTTTTACTCATTTGTGAAAATCAAAATGTCCATTTAACTGTCATTGAGTGTACTAAAAATGATATCCCTTGACAGTTTTTTAAATTCTCATCTCATCTTTTCATACATGTTAAATATCAACATTTTTATTGATTCTTGATGTTGATAATGTTGTGCCAAATCTGGATCTCCATATGGGCACGAACAATGATATGAAATCAGTATAGCAGCAATAAAGCAGCAAATTAAACTCTGTTTCTCTTAAACTTTACTTAAACTTGCAGACATTGCCCTTGAGAACACCAAAGCTTTTTAAAGCGGACAAGTTCTATACTTGCCTTTCTAGAACCATGTTTCAATCACAGATGGCAAATTAATTTGCCAATGAATGTTTTACGGCGGTAACCCAAAAATTTCTCTTTAGCGATAATTGTTTGCTGTGTCTTATTTGAAATTTATGTTTTTATAAACACATGCTCTCTTTTCCTCTCTACGTTCGGCTGTGTAGGGAGGCTGTGTTTTCTGGGATTGGTGATTCCTGATATGAATATTTCGCTTTTTTCCATACATCATATCGCATAGAGTAAGGGCACTGACGTCACACAAACAGTAGCATATTTTCACTGATCTGCATTTTGTAATTAAAGCAAGTACATATTGTAAATCAACAGAATACGAATGGTTCAAACTATTGTTTGGGTTATTTTAAATATCTAAATAAGTAAAGAGGATACAATTAAGTTATTTTAGTTTCTATGGATAATAATCATAAACACTGGCATTTAGTAAAAAATAAAAGGAAATAAAAATGAATGGATATAAACAGTTTATGATATTTGCCTCGTAACTTATATATATATTAAGGTCCAAAGCAAGCAAAATAACCAGCAAAATGTAATCTAATTACTCAGTTATGCTAATTGTGGTTTCTTCAAGGGATATTCCATTTCTTGTAAAGAAAATAGACTTGTATATAATGATATTTTTTATGATAGTTTTATATAAATTCGGGAAATATTCATACTTCATATATCCTTTTTATAAAAACTTGTGTAATGGTATTTAGTGTAGTGTTTAAAAAAAGGTGAAATATGCATAATATCAGGAATTGCCACATTCAGAAAAACAGCCTCCCCATGCAGTCAAGAGGAAGAGAGAGGGAGAGGGCATGGATAATAAAATGATCAGTTTCAAAAAAGACATCACAAACAATTAACAAAACTGAGAACCCGAGGGGTTACCGCCTTGGAACGGTCAGTGGCAAATCAAATTGCCACTGGGGGTGAAATTCATTACAGGCAAGCTTTTTAAAGCTATGATTAAAGTAAAAGAGTTGAATATGCATATTAGGAATGGCCACATTCAGCAATTACAGCCCCCCCCCCCCCCGACACACACACACACAGCCAAAGAGTAGAGAGAAGAGAGCATGGTGATACAATGATCAGTTTCAAAAATAGACGATACAAACAGTTAACGAAATTGAGAACCCTATGGATTACCGCCTTGGAACGGCCAGTGGCAACCCCATTTGCAGTAAGTTAAACAATTTGGCATTCATTTTGTTTTGTCTGTATAGATTAGTTTAATCAGTTAAGAAAAATCAACATGAAAAGTAATTTCTAACATTTTAATTTTTTCATTCCAATTATTTTTATTTTTATTTAATGCTACTACTGCTTGATGTATTACTTCTTATCTAACAAGTTTGTTTTTTTATCAAAATTAACCCGCAATCCGAAGATCTAATCGAAATTTAAAAGGACATTCAGATTTCGACAATTTTTGTACCATCTAAATTTAAAACGTGTCACCGCAGACTGTTTGATTTTTAATAATTTTTGTTTTGTTTTTCAATTCAATGTTCATTAGCATTTACATTATTTAAGTTGTTTACCTATTAATTAGCACATTGAACAAAATGAATTCCTTCTAAATAAATGTTTATTCATTTAATTTGACTGTTTACTTGTTTTTGTTTTCAACGACAGAATTACATCGCCTAAACAAGAAATAATAAAATGACCGCACTATTTATAACAGGTATATATTAGTGGTAAGAAAAACATAATTTAAACATTCAAACAAATAAGAAAGGCATATCAAGAATAGCCGTACAGAGAACATAACAATATAATACATTTAACCTAAGGGCTTACCGCATAGGTGAGATCGGAGACAAAGCATTTGTTAACTTTGGTTCCAAAACAGATGCTAGGATGCATCAACCTCACGCTTGTCTCATCAAATATGGCATATGTTGATAAAACGATTAATATCAATAATGAGATCTTAAGGTTTGTTGCCTTAAAACGGCCAGTGACAAAGCTTGGTCATAAATTTACATATCTGGCAAAGATTCCGCTCATTTCGTGCGTTAAATGGATTTACCTCAATAATGTCTGTGCCTTTGACAGATCTGAGGGAGGTGCTTTTAACATTATTCTTATTTCTTTGTACTTTTCGCTTTGTCATTTACGTTACATCTGAGTCTGTTGTTAGTGATATGTACAAAGTTTCGTTAGAATGAACACTTCTTACACATATTACAAGAGAGAAGTTGATTTTGGCTAAACAAAGCGAAAAATAAGAAAAGCAAGCAAACATTTCTTATCTAAATCATTCGTTTGATAATGGTTTCGTCACTACTAAAATATATGATTAAAAAGATGATTTTGATTCGATTATTGTAAATTTTCCTTTTTGGTGATGCCCCTCATGCAGCATCTTACGGTGTTTATATTTCACAACGTGTTCGTTTTTCTAGCAAACGTGCAACCTGTCCTAGGCTTTTGTCGTTTTCATTTGCTTTGCTTGGTTGCCTGTGGACGGTCTGAGAAGAAGGGGTTTAACAGAATATGTGGCTATTTTTAACCATTTTCACTTCATAGTTTCTAGTTAAAAAGATTTTAAATTATCAAAGATTAAGTTATTGTATATTTTTAAGTTTGTATTTTCCAAACAGTGTTACATTTAAAAATTGTGGAATGTCTAGGTCCCCAACAGGTGTTCGACATTGCTGGCAGATAAATAGAAAATACAATGTCTTTTCACTTCGTTTAAAACGTTTGTACCGGCGTTATAGAAAAAAATATCAAAGTACCAATGTTCCAGAATTAAATTGCGAAAGGATGTCAGGAGAGCGATAATGTGGCAAACATTGACCTCAGCTGCATACACGATACTCTTTTTTCTAAAATGCTAATGGCATTTTATATTGAATATTTTCAGTATATTAAAACAATACAGTAACTATAAATGCAAGTTAATAAATATTCAGCTGGCAAGTAATTTATTCGAGTTTTTAACCAAGATTGACAGGAAACATGTTTTATATTGATTTGATATTAAGATGTTTTTCACTTTCCTTTCTAAGTTGTCAAATTTATAACGCCCTTAAACAATTTGTAGTACCACTATATTAAACTAGAGAGCCATTTGTCAACTTCATCCTATATTTAATGAGAATTTCTACAATAATTTATTCACAAAACAGTGTGATAAAAAGCGAAGTAAGAATATGCGGAACGGGCACATTCCGAAAACACAGCCTCCTCATACAGCCAAAAAGATAAAAAGAAAAGTTGGCATGATTTATAAAACGATCAGGTTACAAAAGGCACCTAAATTAGAAAATTACAAACTAATGGGTCTTGAAACGATCAGTGACAACCAACACAGTTTACCACTGAACTTAACTTAAGGTTTAAATCAATCAGGTTCTAGATTACTTCGCCCTTTTACTTGTAAAAAAACGAATACAACAAGTCTTTGTTTACTAAAAAAGAGAATCCACTCCAATACTACCATTTAATTGACTTCAAACACTGATGAGTATGCAGTAACTATCCCGGGGACGATACGCCGCTGACCATCGAAGGTTCTATGTTCACCGCCATATGTACACCACCATTTGGGATATATTGAAATTGTACTATTTACTGGAGTAATATTAAGTCGACTCAACCCTTGTTTAAGCGGCATGGGCAGTAATATGCATTTCCATCACTGTCCATGCACAGGCTCAATCAAACCGAGCCTGCAATATTTCGGTTTTGGATGGCTTCCAAAGTCACCTGTTTATTTATTTTAAATATTAGCTGGAATTTGACCATTTTATTACTTTGTAAAAATTCTGTGCGTGCACTTTTTAAATATTACCAGCAAAATATTTTCTGTCGACCGGTTTCAAACTCCCCATTTAAATTGATTCTCTGCTGTGTCTATTTTGATAATGTAATTAACATTTTCAACACTAGCGTTATAACAGTGAGTTAAATAAACATTTCATGAAAAGCCACACTTATAAAACAAGAAATATCTTTAAAAAGATAAACGGCGTTGATGGAAAAGATTTATATATATAAGAAAGAAAGAAATACAGAGAGGCAAAGCAGACACATTTTAGTTATTTTATTTTATTTGTTATAGCTGTTGACGAACCCTCCCTGCCTTCTTAGTATGACTTAGAGATTAAGCGACCGAATCATGACAACTCATAAGTTTATTGTAAGTGTCTTTCAAAAAAAATGTTGAAGCTGTTGCAACAATTTCATACAGTGATAACAAGTCGATTAAAGAAGCAATTTATTCAGTTTCAATAAAATACCTCGTGTAGAGTGAGAATTCAAGATGAATAAATGTCCTTGAAATTAAATAAATATAAATAATAACAGCCTGTTACAAGAGCGAAATCTACCAACTTTTACGTATATTAACTTTAAAAAAAAGTGTCCAGCCTGAGTATTGAACCCGAGGCCTTCGCTTGAGAGGCGAGAGTGTTAGCCACTACACTACAATGATCTTGTATATCGGACTTGAAATTAACAATCAGTATCAAAGGAACTAGAAAGGAACCAGTAAGAACTAGAAATATCTACACTTCTCTTTCGTTTTACACGGTGTAGTGTATGCAAGTGTTTACCTGACACCCAAGAATATTCCATATAATATTGTATTTAAGCCATCAATATTGACTTAACTGGTTACTTAAATCGTAAATATGTTTTTCCTCCAATACAACACCCACTAACAACCAATCGAATTAATCTATTTGATTTTTCCGCTGCATAATAATAAAAATCCCACTAGATACCTCTCCACCCTGCTAGATGCCTCTCTGGTGAAAATAGCTACCAATCGAAATAGTTTATTTCATTTTCCCTCTGCATAATAAGAGAATACGAGTATTATTTACAACATTTCATTGGTCGAAAAACTAGGTCAAAAGTGAGCTTAGACAGCTTACGCCGAAAAAAAGCAGGCCAACCACACTGCCAAAAATAGCAGTAGGAAATAACAGTGGGAAAGACACAGAATACTTCTAAGTTTATCAAGCGATCACATTTGGGAAAAAATGGACATCGCAAGTAGAGATCAACAAAGCTTTCTTTGTTTGAGCGGTATATAAATCATCATATTTGTAAGTGTTGCATTTCATAAGGTTAACATTGTTCTTTTATCTGGCGGCCATAAACATGGGATCTTGAAAAAAGTTTATACGAAAACTGTGAGGTAAAATCAATAATTCATGCGCACAATATCGAGAACCTTTAGGGTGACCGCCCTGAACGGTCAGTGGAAAAAGAATTTGCCACTAGGAGTTTAAGCCAGGTTCTAGGGTGCACCTATCTGACACTTGTTCCTGCAAGTTCTAAAACGAAAAGTTGTCTTGGTGAACTATTTCCAACCCACCCATAAACCGGGCAATTTTACATGCTAAAGCATACAAACATACAAAACGTAAGAAGAATGTCAAGCAAAATATCTGGGTACTTAATGACCTTATCGAGACCAGAACTTTTGAAGTCAATCAGCAAGAACACGATGACGGGAATAAAAGAAACAGACCGAGCTCCCGGGTTCTTTTACAAGATTTGCCTATAAACCTTCAATATAGATTCGGATATTGTTCAATCACCCCAAGGATATACTTCCTGCTGTTTAAATTTTGATTTTAGCTTTGTCTGTGATAAACAGGATTTATATTCTCAGAACCCCTGTAAAATTCTATTTTGATAAGTTCCGCTCTTTGTTTTCTCGTTTAGGGCAAACCCATTCTTTCATCTAGGGACCATACGCCGCTGAACATGAAATGTATTAATCTGAAAATACCGCATTGAAGGTTCCGTGTTCACCGCAATTTGCGTACCATCGTTTGAAATGGACCAAAATTGTACTGTTTATTGGTGGTAAATATTTAGCTGCGATCAACCCGGGGTTAGGCGGCGATGGCAGTAATATGCATTTCCATTACTGCCAATGAACAGGCTCAAATCAAACCGAGCCTGCAATATTTGTTATATTTGTTGTGTTTGGTGGCTTTTAAAGTTCACTTTTCATCTATTTCGAAAACTCTTAAACCCATAACACCGTCGTCGAAACATTGAGGTTAGCATATTTATCAACTGTAAATTGGTTAATCACCAAGCATGCCCTGTACAATATCATGCTTGTTATCTTTTTTAACAATTAACATTTAATATCGCCCTTCATTTTTCTTAGCTTCTAAATCAAATTTCCATTCAGTACATGCCGAAAAATACCTTGTTGCAGTTGTGATTTTAAATCCACTCTATATTTGTAATAAAATCTGGGTATTGAAGACAAATTATTTGATTGTACTTTTACTTTCCGAATCCGCTTAAGTTCCAAAATAAGCCTTCTTCTAATTTTAAATGCTCATGAAGCCCTGTTATCGAATGTAAGTTTTTCTATAGGTTGAATAGCTTCATCTTTTAGTGTGGCCTGATTATTTGAAATGTTTAATTAAAATGTATTGGTTTTACTTTTGTTTCTACTTTTAGAACTGTGCTGAACAAAACATGTTTTATAGGGCGTCCTGTTTGTCTAACATATTCAATCCCAGAATTAAAAATACACGTTTTGCTTGTTTGATAGTTTGAGAACTTGTTGCGGCAATTGTGAGGCTGGTGAATTCTAAAAGCAGTTTTAAATCCCCAAAGGCATATTTTTGGCCACTGATCGCTCCAAGGCAGAAAAAAACAACAACCATGGGTCCCCTATGCGTTATTTTTTTTTGTGTTGTCGTATTTGACATTGACTATTTTATTACTTATAGTAAATATAAATATCATTTCATATTACACGAGTGCAGAATAATAAAACGGCGGTTGTATCAGTTAAAGAATGGCGTTTTCATTTAAAATAGCCAACCAGCGAAATACAACAACTTTAGGATGTACATTAACGACCATATCCAGAATACACATGTTGCCCACACAGAAATAAACAATAAAGAAACGAGAATCCGATTAGATTAGATTTGGTTTAGATCGATCTTTTCTCATTATTCCATTCCAATTAAAACTTAATTTAAACGCAAACAGCAGTGCACCTGTGTTGTGGATTATAAAAGCAACTAGTATAAAGTGAATAAACAGCAAACATCTCGTAATTAAAAAAAATAACACAAATCAAACATTATATGTGATATATTTAAACGTCAAGCAACCTACGCTCTATTTATAAAATTTACAATTTCTTGTTGATAAATTTCCATTGAATGCCATTAAAATGGTGTAGATTGGCAGTCATTATCATAGAAAATAAAAAAAAAGTATAATGAGATAAATAATAAAAGAATTGGTATCCGTTGTGTGGGTATTGAGATGTTAGGAGCTCTATTAGAGATACTAAGATTAACAAAAGCTTTTTTCTAACATGGATCATGTATAATCTTCTTACGTCTCTCGAATCCGATCTTTATCCTTAAACATGATTTATGAGGTTGTTATTTTATTATTATTCCCAAAGTTATTATATATCAACAGTCTCAGCTGCGTATTTGTCTTAATATCACCACAGTCTAATCAAACTGGACATAAGAGAATGGTATTTGGTTAAGGTTTCTGAGAATATTTTACCAATTTAATAAAGGCTTCTTTTAAAAGATAATATATTAGTACAGTGGGGAGGTGAAATTTCTAAGCAATTAGTTAAGTAAATTTAGTTTCCAATTCATTACAAACCTCACCGCACTGTCTAAAAAGGTGAAATATGCATATCAGGAATCGCCAGAAAAACAGCATCCCCACACAGTCAAGAAGAAGAGAGGGAGAGAGCATGGTTAATAAAATGATCAGTTTCAAAAGAGACACCACTTACAATTAACAAACAAGAGCTGTCAGAGGAGACAGCATGCTCGACAATTCGAATCATTTAAAACGAATGCAATTTGAAGATTAAAACAATAACAACTATGGCCATACATTCATGTGCAATCAGAAAAAATATTAACAAGTGAATGGTAAGGGAGAAATTCATTTCAAATAACAGAAATAATTCCTTAATGTACCATAAATATTAAACTGAATAGGGGAATAACTATGAAATATTTCTGAATTTGTTAGAAAACAAGTTAGTAATTTTTTTTAGAGACATTTATTTTAGTCAAATATCAATCACTTCAGTAATGTTACAGAACAATAACTGAAATTAAAATATAATGGAAGTTTGAAGTTGATACCTTAAGTATTTGCAAAGTTATCGATGAAGTGCACTTAAGTGAAAATATAAGTGAAACTAGAAATGTGTCCATAGGACACGGATGCCCCCGCTATGCATCGTTTTCAGACACTCAAGTGAAATGATGGGAATAATAGCATTTCTAAGACAGTGATGTTCGAGTAATTATAAGAATATGCATA
This sequence comes from Corbicula japonica, assembly GCA_038501625.1. Classification (NCBI taxonomy): domain Eukaryota; kingdom Metazoa; phylum Mollusca; class Bivalvia; order Venerida; family Cyrenidae; genus Corbicula; species Corbicula japonica. The sequence continues at coordinate 1,691,452 of JAZAYU010000121.1, read as the reverse complement.
AACTTAAAGATCAAGTAAATTATTTGTATTTGTGGCACTGTTGTCTTCTCATTACGGAAATGTCTGTGAAAAAGTTGGTGGTAATGCAATGCAATGTCATAGTGAACATTTGTGCCAAGTTATTTTGAAATCCCTTCATTCATAAAGAAGTTATAGCCAGAACAAGTAAATTCAAGTTTTAGTGACTGACCTTGACCTTGGACTTAATGGCATGGGTAATGTACGCAACACACCGCCTTGTCATGGTGAACATTTGTGCCAAGTTATTTTGAAAACCCTCCATTCAAAACAAAGTTATAGCCCGGACAAGAAAATTCCATTTTTAGTAACAGTGACCTTGACCTTGGACCTACAGGCATGGACGTGGTACAATACTCACCACCTTGTCATGGTGAACATTTCTGCCAAGTTATTTTGAAATTACTCTATTCCTAACGAAGATACAGCCCGGACAAGAGAATTCTATTTTTAGTAACAGTGACCTTGACCTACAGGCATGGGCATGGTACGCGATACACCGCCCTGTCATGGTGAACATTTATTTCAACTCTTATTGAAATCCCTACATTTATAGTGAAGTAACAGCCCGGACAAAGAAAATTCTATTTTTAGTAACAGTGACCTTGACATTGGACCTTTAGGCTTGGTATTGTGCGGACACACTGCCTTGTCATAGTGAACATTTGTGCAAAGTTATTTTGAAATCCCTCCATTCATAAAAAAGGAACAGCCCGGACAAGAGAATTTTATTTTTAGTAACAATGACCTTGACCTTTGACCTACAGGCATGGACATGGTACGCGACACACCGCCCTGTCATGGTGAACATTTGTGTCAAGTTATTTTGAAATCCCTCCATTCATAACGACAGCCTGGACTAGAAAATTCTATTTTTAGTAACAGTGACATTGACCTTGGATCTACAGGCATTGGTATTGTGCGGACACACCGCCTTGTCATGGTGAACATTTGTGCCAAGTTATTTTGAAATCCCTCCATTCATAACGAAGTTAAGGGCCAAGTGTATATTTTGCTTAACACAAATAGTGAGTGAAAAAGGGGCATAATTTTAAAAATATTGGAAGCAGGGTTATAGGTCTTGTTGGTTATGATGTAGAGTTTGATGGTGAAAATAAATTTCAAGTTTCAAGGCAATATCTCAAGTAGTTTTAAAGTTATGGGCAAAATGCATATTTTGCTTAACACAAAATATAAGAAAAAAGGGGCATAACTTGAAATATATTGACAGCAGAGTTATGGGTCTTGTTGGTTATGATGTAGAATTTGATGGTGAATATATATTCCAAGTTTCAAGTTGATATCTCAAGTAGTTTATAAGTTATGGACCAAAGTACATATTTTTCTTAACGCAAAATTTAAGTGAAAAAGGGGCATAACTTGAAAAAATATTTGTAGCAGAGTGTTGTTGGTAATGATGTAGAATTTGAAGGTGAATATATATTCCAAGTTTCAAGTTGATATCATAAGTAGTTTACAAGTTACGGACCAGAGTGCATATTTTGTTTAACGGACGGAGACGCCGACGCCGACACCGACGCCGACACCGGGGCGAGTAGGATAGCTCCCCTATTCTTCGAATAGTCGAGCTAAAAATAGAACCCGAGGGGTAACCGCCTTGGAACGATCAGTGGCAAATCAAATTGCCACTGGGGTTTAAACCAGGTTCTAGGTGCACGTGGTTCTTGGTGAAATCACTCCAACCCACTTATCGGCTCAACAATGTTGCATGCAAAAGCACACAAACATATAAAACATAAGAATCTAATAGCATTGCAAAGCCAAAGGGCGGGTACTCGATGATCTTAGATTTAAATGTTCTAAAAGCTGACATTTAAACTGAATGCGAATTTACCAATGTCTACGAAAATTAATTCCGGATGCAGAAAGTGTTATGAATACGGAAAATAAAGCCTATGTTAACAGTGTTGTTGGACCGGTACGCAATTTTTTCCAGAACTGCGTTATTATTGAATATTTCGGTAATTAATAATCTTGTTATTTTTAAAAGCGTTATAATTATAATCATATTTCACAAGATGATTTCATTCCAAAAATAGCAAAGGCTAAAATGGTGCAAAGGTTTGAACATTTTGTAATTTATATAACGTCTATACAAGAGAAAATGTTCATTCATCGACGTTAATAGCATTAGATGGAGATGAGCATTTGATAAAAGTATAAGGTTGATATCATCTCATACCATTCGCTTCCCACACAAAGATAACAGTAAACGCTAATGCTTGTTTCGTGGCATTAGTACATTTAGACATTTTTTTTCGGCGTTAGCTCTCTAAGCTCACTTTTGACCTAGTTTTTCGACCAATGAAATGTTGTAAATAATACTCGTATTCTCTTATTATGCAGAAGGAAAATGAAATAAACTATTTCGATTGGTAGCTATTTTCACCAGAGAGGCATCTAGCAGGGTGGAGAGGTATCTAGTGGGATTTTTATTATCATGCAGCGGAAAAATCAAATAGATTAATTCGATTGGTTGTTAGTGGGTGTTGTATTGGAGGAAAAACATATTTACGATTTAAGTAACCAGTTAAGTCAATATTGATGGCTTAAATACAATATTATATGGAATATTCTTAGGTGTCAGGTAAACACTTACATACAATACACAGTGTAAAACGAAAGAGAAGTGTAGATATTCCTAGTTCTTACTGGTTCCTTTCTAGTTCCTTTGATACTGATTGTTAATTTCAAGTACTAAATACAAGTTTATTGTAGTGTAGTGGCTAACACTCTCGCCTCTCAAGCGAAGGCCCCGGGTTCAATACTCAGGACGGACACTTTTTTTAGTTAATATACGTAAAAGTTGGTAGATTTCGGTCTTGTAACAGGCTGTTATTATTTATATTTATTAAATTTCAAGGACATTTATTCATCTTGAATTCTCACTCAACACGAGGTATTTTATTGAAACTGAGTATTTTGCTTCTTTAATCGACTTGTTATCACTGTATGAATTTGTTGCAACAGCTTCAACATTTTTTTGAAAGACACTTTCAAGAAATTTATGAGTTGTCATGATTCGGTCGCTTAATCTCTAAGTCATACTAAGAAGGCAGGGAGTGTTTGTCGACAGCTATAACAAATAAAATAACATAACTAAACTGTGTCTGCTTTGCCTCTCTGTATTTCTTTCTTTCTTATATACATGTTTATATAAATCTTTTCCATCAACGCCGTTTATCTTTTTTAAAGATATTTCTTGTTACTTTTAATGATACACAAAATTAACGTGACTCCTAAGTTGGAACAGATTATTTTGTCATGAAAATGATTCTATAAACCTAATGATGTACTTTTGCAAATGGCAAAATGGTAACTACGCTTATTTTAAACCTGATTGTGAAGTATGTGTCAAATAAACAAAAATACAAATCTCGTTACTAATATAAAACAAAATTTCACTGGAATAAATATCTTAATAAACAACATTACGGTCATTCGGTAACAATAAATAACTGAAATAAACACAATATGCCGAAGCGTTTCCGTATCGTTAGAATGACAGTCGGAAACAAGACGTGCTGATTACTTAAAGCATCACTGTTCTGACATTGACAACCCAGACATTACAGTTATTTCTAGTTAATAATCTGGTACTGTTTTGTCATTCCAGACGAGTATCTTTTTTTAAACGTTTTAATAAATATAAAAGAAATTCTGTTATTTTTCTAACTTGCAATATTCAAAAGTTATTGTGTTTTGGGTACACAATATACAGAACGAGATATAAGTGATTGAGTCCAAAAGAGAGAGAGGAGGGAGAGAGAGCGAGAGAGTGAGTGAGAGAGAGGGAGAGAGAGAGAGAGAGAGAGAGAGAGGGAGATAGAGAGGGAGAGAGAGAGAGATCTCAATATGGAAATCGAATACTACAATCTATCAGCTTTACCACTCTAGTGTATACAACGGACAACAATAACGTTATCACTTCAACGGTTGGTATTTATAACGAAGTCTTCTGAGGAATATTAACGGACTAAATATCCACCAATGTAAATACCATTATATATTCCTTGATATCAAATGACAAGTTTTTCCCGCAAATATCTTAAAACGGAGTAATTTTGTTCTTTTCAAATGTTTTGAACTTTAATGACTTGTTTATGTGAACTTTTTGACAGATATTGGGTTTCGTAACGACAGAAACGTACAAGCGCTTCCCACTGCTTTCGTGATATACTGGCATTTTTGGCATTTAATAACTTGAAATCTAAAAAAACAGTCGCGGTCACTGGCATGTATTTTTTTATCACTAATAACAAACAGACTTAATTGTCATAGAACCCATTCACATTTTAATAAAAAAAATCTAAAGGCCATTTAGAAACAGAATAGAATAAAAACAGATGGACAATAGTTAACAATTAGTTTCATCAGGGATGCATTATATTTGTTTATAAAATGATGTAAAATTGTAACATCAAAATTATTGAATAATCAAGATAGGGATATGATCAAGTAAGGCAAATACGTTAAGTATAATTATCCTATTAGCCATCTGTAAACATGCCATGAGTTCAATACAGAATTTTAAAAAAGTGAAATATGCATATCAGGAATAACCCCACTTACAAAACACAGCCTCCCCACGCAGCGAAAAAGAAGAGAGGAAGAGAGAGCATGTTTGTTTTAAGTATGTCAATTCAAATGAAGTTTTATTTTTATTTCGTGAACATTTTTCATGGGTAACATGTAGTGTTTAGTCATACCATAACCTGACCTGGAAAATGTGAGGTTATGCACAGTAGAAACTGGTTTAAACCCCCGAGTGGCAATATGCTGTGCTACTGACCATCCCATGGCGGCTTCACATCATTTCCTCCTTTTTATCTTTCTCTTTACATATATTTTGTCTCTGTCGCGGAGGCAATGTTTTATAAATGTGAAAATCCCTGATTGGCCTATTTTATTTTGTTCTACAAACCATCTGTAAATTTAAAAGGAAAGGTTACCAACATGATATTCTAATGATGCATGCTTGGTGATTAACCCGTCTTCTGTTGACCGCTATGCTTACTTCTGTGTTTTATGACGGTGGCAGGGGTTTGAGATTGTTTAAATGTTTATAGGGATATCTTAAATAAAACTAAAACATGATCTGTTTATTTTGTCCTTCTCGTCGTGTTCTTGCTGATTTGACTCCAGGTGCTCTGGTATCCCTAAGGTCAATGCGTATCCAACGTTTTTGACAATGTTATTAGCTTCGAATACTTGATATGCTGTTTGCTTTTGCATGCAACATTGTCGGCTTGATGGACGGATTGGAGCTTGGAATGGTTTTGTTAATATGGGAACCTATGTAAGGTTGGCGTACACTAGAACCTGGTTTAAACCCCCAGTGTCAAAATGTACGGCCACTGACCGTGTTTAGTGGCGCATGGTCCCCAGATAAAAGAATGGGTTTGCCCTTAAAACAATGTGCGGAACAAAACAGAATAGAATTTTGAAAGGGAATCTGAGAATATAAATTCTGCGTATCACAGGCGACGCCAAAGGCAACATTTAAAAAGCAGGAAGTATATACTAGGGCCGATTGAACAATATCCAGATCAATATTGAATGGGATATTAAAACTGGCCGAAATATGTAAACAAAAGGAATTTGTGAGGTATGCTGAACGACGTTCAAAGAACGTTTCTGATAACAGCACTTTTTGAACGCACGGGTAAACCCTACAGTTCGTATCAGTTGATAGAGAAGAAAGTAGTGTTTCATAGACATAAATCAGTTTGTATTGCTTGCTTGCTTTCTAAATTTGTTTGATTACACGATTGCTTGCTTGAGTGATTAAATAATGATTAATTGATTGAGTGTTCAGTTTGTTGATTTCCGTGATTCCAGTGGATCAGCATCATCATTATAACTTTCGCTGATACTCTTGCCATAGAAAAGGTTATAGCTGGATCCAGGCCTGAATATACACTACTCAAAGTTTTAAGTGCATACTTAATAACTGTTGATCTTCGAACTATTTGATTGAATCTTTCAAAATATTGTGAATTACAATGAAGGAGTATAAATATCCTATTAACCCACACAAACAAATTTGAATCTGCTTAGCGCAATTAAAACACAAAACATGTTTAGCTTACTGGTACACAGAATTCAAGCCTCAAGTATATAATCACTGCATCCGTCATCAGTTGTCATGATTTTCTCATTTATGTATCATCAACATTCAATGCAAATCTGAAGGAAATGATGTGGTTTGACATTCCCTTGCACTAAAATAACTTACTGTAGCTTCGTAATGGTCTGCTGAGCACGATGAGCCAACACACTCTTCCCTATTTTATCTATAACGTATTAACGTGGATGTCAAGTAGAAAATTCTATTTTCCTTAAATTGGTTTGTGTCACAAGTTTTGAGTGATTTTGCGATTTGGGACGATGCAATTCTCGATGATATATGTGCATCAGCCTTTCCAAAAGAAAAAAACGTATTTTTTTCGATAAAAATGGACCGGTAATTCGGACAAGTTTTTAATATTTTTGGCCACAAAACAGTCGTCAAATGTTTCATAATAAAATATTGGTGTTTTATTTTAGACTGTCCGGTGTCGGTGATCATGTGGAAACAATATCGGTTGTAAAAAAATCAGTTTCGATCCCTGAACGGGGATTAAGCATTAATATCATATGCCGACGTAGATGTTGCAATACGTGCAACAAATGCACAGTTTTCAAAGAATAATTAATGCTTGATTATATTTAACATCATGACACACTTTCTTTTAATTGTGGAAAATTGAGATATTCAACATAGAAGAGTGTGCACTTAGAACTTGACAAGTGTAAGTTGCACCAATATTATATAGTTATTTGGTTTCTTGACAGGGAATGTGAGGATATATTGCCGGTCTGGGTGTCATATTACCCGAGCCGCAGGCGAGGGATAATATGACACCCAGACCGGCAATATATCCTCACATACCCTTTCAAGGAACCAAATAATTGTTTTATTATACTGCAAAGACTTTTTCAGACAAAAATAATTAGAAAACATCGATTTTTCATTTATTTCGCATATTTAATGCCGAACGGCTTAATTCCCCGCTGAGAATCTCCATAATTATATGTCTGATGTCATTAATTTACCTGCATGACGTCACTACTATAGAAATTGAATGGAATATCGGTTTGATATTTATTTACAAAATTTGAGAATAATCTGATCGTTTTCAACGTTAAAAACATAACACAAATATTTTCTGTAACAATTTTAGTAATCCCTAAGCATACCGCTTTATCATTTACAAGATCGGTTTCAAATTACGCATTTTTATGGAAATTCAAAACAAAATGGCGGACGAAAAGAAAAGGTGAGAGGCCAGAGAGGGAAATTTAGGCACGTGCGTTCATATCTACGGCCGATCCGTAAATACGGATATACATCAACGGCAAATTATCGAATCAAATTCGAGCAAATTTCTTTGCAGTATAATAAAATGTAATTTAATGAACTACTTTGAAAAAGAAACGATAATGCTCATGCTTATTTGATGCCAAATGCGACCAACTTATGCCAACTTCATGCACAAGTACAAATAATTGAGTGCAACACTGTTATGCTATGTATTGTTAATTATTAAACGAATCTTGCGCGAAGAGTCCCCAATTAAATTCTGTGACAATAACCAACAGTCGGTTTTTTTTTATTTTCCAAGAACATTTAAGGATTTCTTTGTCGTTTCGTATTTAGGTTCATACTTATACAACTCTACCTAAATTGCAGGAAAAACAACATTAAAATTTAAACTACGCTTATTGTGTTTCCGGTTTTTATTGCTGCACTAGCGGATATGCTGCCATTTAAATCTACAGTAATTTATCAGGAACAGAATGATATCAACAATAAGTCATGAAGTACATTAAACATTAAAACCTTTTGTTAAACAAACGACGACTTTATACAAAAGCAGGCAAATGAAATCCGATATGTTGAAGATTACAGGAAACACATTACATTGCCTTGTATCATCAATTTCGATTACAGCAAAAAGAGCTTCATCAAATTCCTAGCTGGATAAAAGATTGCACTTTTCGTGTTTCGTGTTTTGTTTTTTGTTGTTTTTTTTTTTGGTAAAAAAAGGAAAACTGACGGAGAATCGTGTGTTTACCCTTCTAGCCTAACACTGTAAAAGAGGAAAACTATATTGTTATTTTTGATGCATATAATCGCGAATAAGCAACAAATAAAAAATAAACTAACTTATCTGCTAAAAGTGAGAATGCATGTAAGGCTATGTAACATCCTGAGGGTATAGACCACTCAACGACTGTTAGCATAAATTAATGAATGAACTGGCATCCACTTTAGGTGGAAGGACACGTTGCTTTCCCAGTTTTGACGTAAAAAATCAAATATTGTCCAAATCATATGCAATTTGGTCAGAATAATGTGTGAGGATCGCTTTATTCAAACATGCAAAATATTTCCACTTGCCGACGACGGTTATTGAAAAATAACGCCATCTTTGAAGGCACCCTGATTTCCTCCTTTTCTCCCTACACGTAGAGATTTAACTATGTAGTTTACGCCAAGATGATACGAAATTTGTCTTGAATATGCACCGGTACAAGTATAATATGATTGTAGTAAACTCTTTGAATTGAGGCATTCTATGTATTGGAAATATCACAATAATATGCGTAACGCGAGCTTTTATGGCATCGTTTTTAGCGTACCCCTACTGTCTTCGACGTAATATAAGTGCGAAAGCAGACGGTGAAATATCGTTATTTTTAAATATGTTATTGGCAGATGTTTATATTTTCGAAATATGAAATTAAAAATGGATGTCTTCGAGTTACTTTTGCGTAAAAATAAAAAGAACGTAAATTCAGAGTTTTGCGTTTGAGGTACTGAAAGTTATTTCAGAGAAATGGAAAGGCAAACTACAATTAGAACGCTGACTTTGGAACCACAACTATGGAACGTACAAATTTAAGCGATAAATCCTCACACTTGATCTTTCATAATTAAATATTACTCGTATGTCTTAACAACTCATCAAAAATTTGCATTACCAGCCTTGATTCCTAAAACTGTGTTGTTATTATCAGAAAGCTTGATTTCCATTAATACTTCCTACCATCTTGTCACCATCTTGTCAGCTTTACATGCTTTAATTCTGTAACATTTGCAAAAGAATCAGTTCACAATACATTCAGAAGAACTATTTAGATGAATCGTTGTACAAATGGCGACAATGATAAGTATATATGATTACGATGACCACTCATGCAAATCGAATAAAGCTCAGTCAGTAGAACGGCAGCAGATATTCAAGGTCCATTGCTATAAGACGCTATGAAATTAATATTATTTATTAAATAATGAAAATTAACAAAACAAAGATAATCGAATCGTTGGTAATGCAAGTAGTAAATATTTACGGCAAAATAAATAACTGAATAACTTGTTCACGAAATTCGTGAACTTAATCCACAGAATCTCAATGTATACATTGCATTGAAATACATGCGTAAGAAGGTTCGAATATGCCGTTACAACATCTGGTCCCATTTAGCAATAAATTGAAATGGCTTTTGAATCTTTCATTTATATGTAAACACATATGTTTCCTTAACTGATTTATCCATGGTCTTGTTTATGTCTGCTTTGTTTCTGTATCATTTAACCATCAAATTCACATTTTTGAATATCGTCTTTTATGTTTTGTATTTAAATAATTGCTTATTGTTTGGTTTAAAATTTGTGTCGCACTTTGCATTCCATAATTTTTTGTTATGATTTATTCACATGGTACCTCTGTTAAATGAAATTGTTATGAGACCCATCTATGATGAAGTTGATCACACACATTGGTTTTCAATATTTGTTGGGCAAAACTATAATGCAAAAATAGGGAACTCATTTGAAAAATGAATTACAAAATTCTTTTAAGAAACAAAAAGTCACAATTCCATCTCGTTTAAAAAAATCATAATAAATCTCCTGTACCGCGATTCTACGACTGATCTAAGTGTCAATATTTATGACATGTCACTATTTTTCAAGTCTCAGATAGTCTTTATTTTTTCGGCGTTAGCTGTCTAAGCTCACTTTTGACCTAGTTTTTCGACCAATGAAATGTTGTAAATAATACTCGTATTCTCTTATTATGCAGAGGAAAAATGAAATAAACTATTTCGATTGGTAGCTATTTACACCAGAGAGGCATCTAGCAGGATGGAGAGGTATCTAGTGGGATTTTTATTATTATGTGGCGGAAAAATCAAATAACATAAATTAAATAAAATTAATATTCGATTGGTTGTTAGTGGGTGTTGTATTGGAGGAAAAACATATTTACGATTTAACTAACCAGTTAAGTCAATATTGATGGCTTAAATACAATATTATATGGAATATTCTTGGGTGTCAGGTAAACACTTGCATACAATACACAGTGTAAAACGAAAGAGAAGTGTAGATATTCCTAGTTCTTACTGGTTCCTTTCTAGTTCCTTTGATACTGATTGTTAATTTCAAGTACGAAATACAAGTTCATTGTAGTGTAGTGGCTAACACTCTCGCCTGTCAAGCGGAGGCCCCGGGTTCAATACTCAGGACGGACACTTTTTTTAAAGTTAAAGTTGGTAGATTTCGCTCTTGTAACAGGCTGTTATTATTTATATTTATTAAATTTCAAGGACATTTATTCATCTTGAATTCTCACTCTACACGAGGTATTTTATTGAAACTGAATATTTTGCTTCTTTAATCGACTTGTTATCACTGAATGAAATTGTTGCAACAGCTTCAATATTTTTTTTGAAAGACACTTTCAATAAATTTATGAGTTGTCATGATTTGGCCGCTTAATCTCTAAGTCATACTAAGAAGGCAGGGAGGGTTCGTCAACAGCTATAACAAATAAAATAAAATAACTAAACTGTGTCTGCTTTGCCTCTCTGTATTTCTTTCTTTCTTATATACATGTATATATAAATCTTTTCCATCAACGCCGTTTATCTTTTTTAAAGATATTTCTTGTTTAAATAAAGATATAGATATATGTAACAGATAAATATTTGAATATATTTAAAATGATTAAATTGTTCGTCCTTTCGCTTGATTGCCTCATGTGTGTATATGTTTGTCTTATATGTCCGTCTGTCTGTCTTTCTCTTTCAACAGCGTGTAATTTTATGATATTTCTTCTTTCACTTTTTTAAATTAAACATATATACCATTATTTGTGTGTTTCAGAGTGTAATATTCCACGAAGAGTCCCACCCGAAGCACCCATGGTTTAATCAGTGTGTGACCTTCAACTTCTTCCCGTCGTTAAATCATGAGATCTTCTACAACATGTTTACAATGCTGGCGATGTACGGGCTCCCGCTTGTCATCATTACACTTTCGTATGCCCTTATTCTGAAAGAAATTTCGAAGAAAACCCGACAGAGTAAAGGTAATTATCTATGTACAATCATTCGTTGATTACTTATTTAGTTTAATACCACCTTTTTTCATAATATTAGGGCGGAAATATTCTACGCAAAAATGGGCTGTATTGATAAATATGTAGACTGTAATAATGAAATTGTTAAGTCATGCTGTGTATTTAAAAATGACGTTGGTGACTTGTTATTCGTAACGCCTAAAATATAAAATTTAAACTATCATCCCGGTAAGCCTACTTTCAAATATTTTATTGTATTGAATTTGCAGAGGAACTTCACGGAATCAACAACGCAGGCGGGCGATTAAGACGATCTGCTGTAGGAAACATAGAAAGAGCTAGGTCAAGAACTTTGAAAATGACATTAGTGATTGGTACGTACCTTTTCTTTATTTTCATTATAATTACCATACTGTACCCTATTTGAATTTCGGTTTGTAGTTTTCCTCACAGCCTTGTCTGTGATATACACTGTCGTTTTTTGTCTTGTTGGTTTTCAACGTTTAATTTGCTATACTTTCTTGATGGACTAAAAGGAAAGCACTTAAGACAGTGTATCGATTTGTATAAATTGGTTTTAGATAAATTGCCCAAAGCTCTACTCTCCTAAAATAACCATTGGTCATTATCTGAACGAATAATAAAAAAACAACAACAAATTAAACTAGGGTAGAAAATCGCTATGGAATTTGTTAATATAGAAAAGATCAATCCCATTACTGCGATTATTAAGCTTGCACAAGATCTCAAAACCTAAACTGGAGACCCGTATCAAATCTCCGTCAACATATTAGTTAAAATGAAGGCTAGTCTCCATTTCATCAAATCATATGCTAGAGAGTTAAGACTAGTCTCCAATCTAAGTGTTAAGATCTTTTGTCCATTCGTTAATCAATTCACAATCAAACGATTGTTTGCATAAAGTAAGAGGATGCAAACTCCTCGGGCGAGTCACTCATGAAGGAATTGCTCTCCGATCATTTCTTTACAGACACTATTCCGAAATTAATTGCATTTATTTATAATTCTTCATTAAATGAAATCCGTGTTAAAGCTGCCGAATATATCTAACTTCGTATTAAGAACATACTTAAATATATAGCCAACCTTGAAACATCAGGAAAAACTCCCATAATATCTACATTCGGTGTCAAGTTATATGAAAATAATGCTTTATTTACAAAGAATCACACACATAAGAAATGCCGTTTGCATCAGAACTTTTGAACTGCCGTTTGAAACGTCTAAAAATCGATAACGTTACAGATATCGCATTAACACATTTTCATGTTACGGTCACCTGTGTCATCTGTCAAAATTATGTCAGAGAGAGTGGACATGAATGGGGTCTTTCTTGAATTTCTAAACAACCCGAGCATTATTTTGATTCATCTCCACAGTGTATACTTAGAGAGGTTGCTTTTGTATTGTAAGTTGATCTCAGTTGCAGACGATTTTCCGTTTGTTTTACAATGTATATAGTATAAGCTTGAAATTAGAGCTTGGTAATCTAAGCATGCAACCTTTAATACATCCTACAATAAATACAATTCTTTATTAAAATCTAGCCGCAATAATTTTCTCTACACTTTGCATTTGAAATGTTAGCTTTTTTCTCGCCATTTTCAATTTTCTTCCCAACCTTTCCGATCGTATCGTTAACATTTTTACACGAAAACCGGTGTATGCGTCAGTCAGAAAGTCAGTAAAAGATCAATGTTATATTGCTTCTTTTATACTTTAATAATGATGGAATCGCAGGGAAGACATAATTCGCTTACAATCTTAACTTAAAAAAGACTTAAGATTTTGCCATTTGATTTGAACTAATTTGGAATATTACTGCATATAATTAGATCAGAAAACGTATTTATCAAGATAAATTAGGTATAACATGGCATTGCTGTTATGAAGATTCTATCTTTCAGGAAAGATAATTTTTATTCACTGGCTGTATTAATTTGTGCGCAGCTGAAGTGCATTTAGCAGTAACAACTACAACTAGAGCGGAGCGTTTTTATAGTTATAAATATTTCCTTTCTTTCGGATTGCAGACGAAAATATTATAATGCGTAAAATGATTTTGGTTTTTGCGAGTGGCTTTTTGGTAAAAATGTTGTACGTGAAAAACTTACATGGCTAGCTCTGTTTGAATGAAACTGTTGTTCATAACTTAGATGTTTGCACAAAGTAGTCATTTCATGATTTGTAAAAAAGATAAAATCAAAAAGAAACTGCATTTCCTCTTTATTTAAATATTTTCCCATATATAATGGACTGAATAAACTGTCTAAAACAAAACACGGTGTCAAAAATAACCGATGTAAGCACACATTTTGGAAAGGATTAATACGCCAATAAGTAATTTTCATAACAAAATTTCTGTCAGAGTGTTTACCTTTTGCTAAATGATGTGTTTTGAATTATGAATAATTTAAGGCAGAATGATGTTTTTTTTCAACAACAACAACAACTGTGATAATCATAATAGCAATAGAGACAGCAATAATGAAAGTTTGGTCGTTGTTGTTGGCTGTTGCTGTTTTTTTTGCAATCTTAACTAAATAATAACGAGAATTAAGAAATGTATTTTTTTAAATAAAACACTAGCATATACTTTTGCAATTGTTTCAGTTGGAGTGTTTGTATTTTGCTGGACGCCCTATTATGTTCTGGCAGTGTGGTGGTGGTTTGACAGGTAAATTTATATTGTGCTGATTTAAACAAACGAACGCCTGATGTGAATCCGTATTAGCTAATATAAACATTTTCTGTTAACTCCTTTTTGTATGAATCTAAATAATGTTAAGAATCCTTATTTTTAATAACGAGATTTTTCAATGGTTCTTGGTGGCTTTCTAAGTCCCCTTTTCATCTATCTAAATATCACAGTAGCGGTGTTTGTGCGGTGTGGCGGCTGTAAAAAGTTTTCCCGTACATTTAATCAGTCTTGTTATCAGTTTCGTCCTTTGAAGGTCGTTGAGCACGATACTTATGTGCTATGTCAATAGTACTCGTACTTCTAAAATTAATTGTTTATATATCTCGGCCAGTTAATTGATGGGTGCATTCTAGGCCAGACTAAGGAATCCTCTAAAATAACAAATAATACCATTTTAAATAGGTCATAAATAGTGTGTGATCTGTTTCTATGCAATCTTAGAGTAAACTTAATTCAGAATAAGACATTGACGGCAAAAATTAGCAGACAGTTGTTTATATTACTGTGTAAGCGTGAGTTTCATGACAAAATGTCAAAAGTTACAAATCTGGGGTTCTTGCAAAGACGGACGGTGACCAGTCAAGACCTGTAATGGCTAGACGAACGCATGGTCTACATCAACACGATAAGTTATAACAAAAAACACACGCAAAAATATATTTCAACCAAATTTATTCTATGAAAACGTATTTTAATATGAAAAGCAAAGCAAACACGGTTGCGTTTTTAATTAAATAAGTATGTAACTCAAACATTCACAGATGATCAAGCAGGATGTGTAGATGATAAAGAAAGGATTTTCCTGCGGCCATTTTTACCAGAGTTATGGCACTTTGTTATTACAAATGTTTTTGCAGGAGTTGGGGTATCAGTGTCCGATGACACATTCTAGTTTTTTTATGAAATGATCGGACTTGTTTTGAGGTAAATTTATTGAATGTGATATTGTCTGTTCTGCTCAGAAAAGTCATGATACATGTGTGTTGCTTTTCATTGATATATTCTCACTGGGCAAATTAGACTTCGAACTTCAACTGTTTTTTTCTAAATGAATTTTATTTTTAATGGAGGCAACCTAAAGAATTCTTTTAATTCTTTTTTTCTTAAATACTCATCTAAAATCGCAAAACAAGCGTAAAAAATGCGGGGAAAGTTTAAAATTTTCCAATAGTTCAATCAAACAATATTGATACATTCTACATCGAAAAATAATCACGCCGCTCACTAATTTTCTTTTTTATGTAGAGAATTTATATCCTACATATAGCTTTTATATTAAAAGAATAAAATTCTATTTATTTAGATATTGTTAACACGATTATATTCACTTAAATTTGTCAACAAAATTGTGACAATCGACACTTTACAAATTGATCATTTTATTAACCATGCAGTCTCTTCCTCTCTTCTTCTTGGCTGTGTGGAGAGCTGTGTCTTCTGAATATGGCAACTCCAGTTCAGCATATTTCACTTTTAAAGTGCTTATTATATTTGGTTATACTCGTAATATATCTGATACTTTTTCGTTGCAGAGAATCTGCCAGAGAACTTGATCCGAAGATACAAAATGGCCTTTTCATATTTGCTGTTTCGAACTCTTGTGTCAACCCTATAGTCTATGGTAAGTGGAATAAAGCTGGCACAAGTCCTTACGGTTTCGCTGCTAAAGCCTTTAATTAAGATAACGATCAACTCGACTGTGTACAAATCAGTGTTACAAGAATTTCCTTAGCTGTAAGATCTTAAGCGATTTTACGTATTGAATAGTATCTGTTTGAAAACTAATTAAATAACCTAATAATAAACACCCCAAGTACAAATAAGTCAGTTTAACCTCAATATAAATCAGTTACGATGGTCTTGTTTATAAGTCTTACTTGCATCTACGCAAACAACTTTTGTTGTCCTAGCAACGAATTTGGTATGGTGGTCGGATTTCTATGGTAAGACGCATCGAGTTACGATTTAAATCTGCTTCTTTAAAATTCATACCAGTACTGTGTACAAAGTGTGACGGCCCTACAACTTCTCCTTAGTATTGCTGTCTCAATATAAATAGGTTGCCGCTGCAATATTTGATGAAGGACGTGTTTATCCGGGTACTCTGCGCAACGTTTTTAGTCGATTGGTTACGTCGCCCTAGCATTGTCGTCAATATCAATAGGTTACCGCTGTCATGCTTGATGAAGAACGTGTTTATCCGGGTACTCTGCGCAACGTTTTGGGCGGTTGGTTACGTATCCCTAGTATTGACGTCGGTATAATTAGGCTTCTGCTGTCAGCTTACTCATCCACAAAGTTTAGGGCGGTTGGTAGCTTGCTCGGATGCGTGTGGCTAGAAGCTGTCGCTTAGTAACGATTTGTTACACGTGTTCCAATATCAACGATAACAACGAAAACCACCGACGAAAAACTGTAACTTAATAAACATGTCACGCATTAGATATAATCTGGAACTGCAAATTCGAACACATCTAGTTTAGCGGACCCTAACAATAAAGAGCATTGTTTGTGAGCAAATTCATTGGTATTCCAAGCGTGTGTCAAACAAATTTCAATTATAGTGAGTTTAAATGGAGGCTACCGCCCCCGCCCCCTGCTTTTCTCATTCAAACGCCGCTGGGCTTTTGTGTTTTGAATATCCGGGGTCCGCTTAACTAGATTCTACCCCTGCAAATTATATAAAAGACATATACGATTTATACATATATATTTCAAATGATATTGGCTCTATCTGGGAGCGAACCCGCACCCTCAAGGCGACAGCGCCTAACCCTGTAATTCCGACTATGCAACTTATTGAGCTAACCGAGACAACACCAAAAAAGATTGATTTGATAGCCCTGATATACTTTATCATCACTGCACGACATCGGTA